>BGPR01006388.1:24561-70086 GCA_013235015.1 Araneus ventricosus | reverse complement strand
AGACTGCTCAGACTACAACCCCCCAAACCAAGCAGAATTACGTTTTATTTAACATCAGTACAACCTATTTTTCTTAATTTATCTCTTTTAAAAAATAATAAAATCGTTTCAACATTACTCTGGCTTGACTGGCTCAGAATTTACCTGCTTTTGTAGTGTTCCACTTTGTAGCTTTAGCATGGTCGAAGACATTTTTGGCCCTAATTATTTCGTGTAATTTTTATTAAGTGCTCAGTATTGTATTATTTTTTATGATTCTTATTGTCAGGTGAGTAAAGTTAAAGTTTTGGTTTACTTTGTGAATTTTACCTTCATCCGCGAAAATCTACAAAATTTTTATGACCTCAGCCCCCCCCAGACCCGAATCCTAGATTAAGCTATGATGGAGTCTATATAAGATCGTTCTTTTAGTCTTAGAGGCCAAAGTAATCTGATTGAAACTTTGGAAATTGAACTTCCCAAATTTGCAAAAGTTGGGTTGAAAAATTACAATGAGCTTTCTGGATAGATCCTTATGAAATTCCATACTAAGAATTCTAAAAGCAGCAAAGTTCAAAATAAGAGTCCTCTGATTGGTACTTCTAGCAGATTCTTAGAGTTTGCAGTTCAGATGAACTTTTCAATATAATTTAATCTCACTTATTATAATTTCTTATCTTTGTGTTTCTATTCCCTCATGCGAGAGAGGAGTTTTCGAAACTCAAACTAATTAAGGTGTTTTTCAGATCTACTATGAATCAACCCGCGACTCTCTGGCTTAGCCATTTTGTCAATTGAAATAGTACCGGCTGAGCTTGTGGTTCAAAGAAAAGAATGAGCCGATAAATGCAAACAAATATAACCTACTGACATCCCTCAAAAAGTGGGTGTTGCCCATCAAGAGTGGGGAATTGCAGTTTTTTATAATATTTGAATATTATAAGATATGCACTTGATTTTTTGGATGCAGTTGTTATAGCGATAGCAGCTTTGCTCTCATGTTAAATTTTACCATGTTACAATTCACTTTTTCACAGTCATGTTTAAAATTCTTTTTTTTAAATTATTAATTTTTTTTATTATGAATTTTTTTTTTCATGACTTTATGCAAACAAATAGTGTTCTTTTAGTAGTGAAAAAACTTTTGAGAAATATATATAATACTTTCGAGATATCGTCAAAAGTTCAAAATTCAGTTAACATGGGAAAGGCCATTTTCAAAACTGGAAATCTCGAAATTTAATCAAAGCTCTATAAAAAAGGGTATGGGAGGCTCAATTTCCATGATGGGGGAGTTGATTCAGGAAAAAAAAAAAAAAAATTATAAGAAGCGTAATGTGGAAATTCAGAGATAGCAGTTAATTACTTGGTTAATCAGTTTTATCTGAATAACTTTGGTAACCATTAACATATTCACACTATGACATTATAACATCATTAACATTGACACTAGTTTTGTGAAGACCGATATTAAATACCCAGGTTACAAATTGTCCATTTTTTTTTTGTTGGCGGCTGCACAGCATGTGCGCAGTGAATGTAAAAAAAAAAAAAAATCTACACACCATTTTACTGCTCTGAAGGTTAGGCATAGAACTTACTTGCTCATGAATAATCAAACTGGTGTTCGGTTGTGGAATCTAAAATCTTTTTTGTTCTGACTGACCAGACATTCACTTACAATTTCAGCAACCTAGCCAGAAACAGGGGACCTCTTATAGATTTGCCTTGTCTTTTTCTTCACGCAAGGATCAACTCCAACATGGTAGGGAAAACTGCATGCCAGTCCCAGTTGCTTGAAATAAATATAGGAAAGCTGTTTTTACAGATGTAATTTTTTTGGTTAAGCCATTAACATCTATTACTATTTTTGTATCTAATTATAGTAGGCAATTCTGAAATGTTTTTTGAGAGTAAATGAATTCAGGAATTCTCTTTGTAGGCTACATATACTATTTTACTAAATTTTAGAATTATACTTTTAGGTGGGCATTAATCTCTCACTAGACTCATCATTCACAATTATTCAGTACAGTATTGTGCGGGGTTTTTTCCAATTTCATATAACAAGGGTTTCAATTAGCAATCAGAGTTTTACTGTAATATAATTTAATGGAAGTTTGCCGATTTACTGAAGCAGTAGGTAGGTCAATTGTATAAGGTGCATTACAATGAGTCTTGATTTATAGATAATTCAAAGCTCAATTTCCACGTTGCATCAAGTTTTTACTTCTTGCAGCTTTCAAAAGATTTAAAAAAAAACTAACTACTTAAACCAGTTGTCATTATATGTAATCTACAAATTATTTAAACATGAAATGGAAATTTCCTCTGTGCGTAGCAGTTATATAATGAAAGATGGAAATAACCAACAAAGCAAATATACATACAAGGTACATTGGAATAAAATATATTTTATTATATCTCACTTTCTCAATTGTTATAATTTAATACATCAAATGTTAAGAAAATGCTTATACAACAACTAAAAATTATAACATCAAGATTAAATCTTTTTTTGTTCAACATTTAAAAGACTTCTTTTTGTTTCATTAATGTATATCATTAACTCTAATTAAGGAGAGATAAAAAAAATATCAAAAGTCCTCTTTTCAATCTTTGATTTAATAGTTATACTGTTCAAACTGTTGTTCTGGAGAAACTGAAAGGTACCATGTTTTCTGTGAACAAAAGTCTTCAATTAGGACATCAGAATTCAATTCTTCTATAGTTTTTTCTCACCTACAACATGGGCATAAATTTTAAAACTGACAGTAAGACAATATTTAACACTAAAATGAGGAAACGTACAAATGTGCAAACATAATTTCTGTAAAGACTGGATTATCAAACAAACCAGTACCAGGGGCCCGATTTTGCATTATTTATGAGGATATTTCATTTAATGATATGATTTAATTTACAAGAACCATACCTCGAACTTCTTCAAGTTAAAACTAAGTTTTGCTAAAATTTTAGAACAATATTCTGAGGGAATTTTTCATGTTACAGATTCAGTTGCAGTCAGTGTGGTACAGTTTAAACAATCCCAACAAACAAATTCAGTTGCAGATAAGTATGATTAGTTTCTTTTACAGTTTGCTTTGTGAAGATCACAAACCTAGTTTTAGAGTCATTAAAATTTTTTTTAAATTACATTTAAATGTAAAACAAAAGAAATTAAATGTTACCAATATTCAGTTAGTCTTAATATTTGTACTTTGTTTTAGGCTGGCGTGTCAGTACTTTTTTACAACACAATTTTCTTCATTTTACTATGGCAGTTGTAAATTATTTCATAATACTAACTTCAAAAGGTACACAAGTCAGGAAAAGCAAATCTTTTCATCAAGGAATTAAAATTAATTTTAATATTATTTTACTGCAAAATCTAAAATTATACTGAAATCAGTAGAAAATAATGAGATTTAATAATATTATTTGATGAAAAAGGTATTAAAACAATAAATAAAAATTTAATGGAATTAAAGATTTTTCTAGAGAGTATTTCCACAAGTATATACAATGGTATCCACACTTATAAACTAGTCAATAGTTAATTTCTAAACCATTAGAGATAGACATATAGTTCCAATTGGAAAAGCGGCTAAAATGAAGGGAAAAAATTATGTTTTTTGATACTTCAATATATTCTGAAAAAATACAGATTCTAACTTTTATACTTGGTCCTATCAGTTATATTCATTAAAATATTTTGACATTCAACATTTTAAAGCAGAAAAGTCCCACTCTTCTGGAGCTAAAATACGGCGAGTTCTGGAACAATTTCATGATTTTTAGTAACCAATCTGGCGGCCTCGTGGGGCAAAATGCTAGCATTGATTAGTGAATCGTCTCAGAGCATTTATTGAAGCTGATGTAAAATTAGTCTAAATCAGCGATATTCAAAGCTCATAACTCAGTCAGTTTGGTACCAAGAGTGGGACTTTTTTTTGTAAAATATTTTGTCAAAATATTTTACTAAATATTACAGTAGGACGGGAGCACAAAAGTTAGAACAAACAACTTTTTCAGGAATATATTTATTCCTCGACAACATATAATTCTTCCCTTCAATTGAAGCATTTTTTTTAAATTGGAACTATATGTCCATCCCAAAACGGTTTAGAAATTGGCTAATGATCCCGCGTAAGTGTGGACAGGACCGTATATTGTACCTACTACATTTCGTAGTTTTGATGATCTTTTTCTTTTTTTTCAAACAAAAAAACCACAAGCTCTTCTTCTCAATGTTGATTTGTTTCATTTTACTTGCTTTTTATAAGGTTGTGATGTACGATTTGAATTTAAAGACGTGAGTATTGTAATATGGAGAAGATTAAATTTTGGGGCTTGAGTAGTTTAGGCTTTTCATAAGACTGGCGTTGAGTTTTTCAAAGAAAATTCTTTTGGCAGTGGATTATTGACGAACCTTATTACGTATGAAATGAAATGATAGAGGAATTGCCTAACCACTGGATTATCAAACCAAAACTTTAAGACTTGAAAAAAAGAATTATCAAATTACGAGTGAGCAATTTTCTGAAGCATAAAACAAGTATAAAATCACCTTGAAAATCGGATAAAACCCAGCAATCCCTGAAGAGAGGTCACGTGAAGGAATAGAAATTACCTTCAGACAGTTTTGACTCGAATAAGAGAACAGGTTATATAGAAAATATCGTTTGTCGTAAAATTTGCTCCAAATTGTGCCTTATGGAAGGTTAAAAACTGCTTGCATAAAGATTAAAACGAAAATCAATAATTTTTAAAATTTCTTTTTGGAAGTTGAGGATGAAAAGAAGCTCCCAGAGACATGCTGCCTATATAGGCCCCAAGTTCATCTGGCCCTGTTTCTGTAAAAAGAACTAATATATTGAAAGAAACACCCACATTCAAATATCTATTCTAATCTGGCACATCTGAAATATATCTTAATTTATTTCAATTGGCCTGTGGCTTTCATACTGTTTAATCATAGACTGCTTAGTTCAATAAAAAAACTAAATAGACCTATAGAACTATTTCTCACTAATTAGTCCTTAAGTAACAAGTAATTTTTGTATTGCTGAAATTACTTGAAAATAGAAGTACATTTAAGAACACAGCTATCAGTAATTTTGAAAAAAGCATTTTAAACTTTTTATTTGAGTGCCATTTTAAAGGTTGAAAGTTTATTATTTGATCATAATTAGTCACATTTCAAATTAAATTTTTCCGTTTGCAGAGGAAACTAGCGAAGGTAATTTTAAACTATTTTGACAACATAGTTTGATTAGGTTTATTCATATTTTCATATAAACATTTAAAATAGCGATATTTTGATTATATATTTAGAACACTTAAATGTATAATCAAATTTGCAGAAATTCACTAGAAAGTTAAGTTTCTATAACTGAAAGAATCTTCAGATGATTATAAAATCAAAACTTGTTTTCAGCTATCAAATGGAAACAGAGTAAACCAAGAATAAAAAAATTTAAAATTATTAAAATTAAATAAGATAGGAAAATTTTCAAAATCTACAATTTGAATTCTTTTGTCAGTCCATTAAAGAGATTCGCGTAAAATTTGCACTATTTAAATCCTGCATTATCAATAGATAGTCACCATCCTAATAGCCGTTTTAACTACACATTACAACAAATTTTCTTACAAAACACATTAATTTCATGGGCTCTCATTTGGACTAATCACCATAGTTGTAAAAGAAAAAATTATCAAAACTGTACAACATAGCATAAATAACTTTTTATATCTGCAAAGATATTTTACAGCAATTTAAAGGATGAAAATGTGTGAATATTGGAGGTTAAAGCTTTACATGAGAAAGCAACAAAACTTTGCAAATGACGAACTAAATCCTTAAAACTAACCTTTTTCTAATAAGCTGACATTCTTTTCGACTCTCTGAATGACAGCATTGGAACACAAAGAATAAAAATCAGCTCCCGAGAGATGAGGAGGGCAACTGTCAATGATATCTCCAAGATTGACATCAGCAGACAAAGGAATTCTAGGAAACAAAAAGTGAAAAATAAAATATATTTATTTATAATAGAAACAGTTAATAAAATACTCTCACAGAGACAAAAGACATTTAAGGAAAAAGCCAGTTCAAAAAAGAAATTGAAACTCTAGTCTGAAATAATGGCGGCATGAAAGTTTGTATCAGTTAAGTGCATGTTAGTAAAAATGAAAATGGCTTCTCTCGTTTTTTAGGTATGTTGTTTACCTTTTTTTACTTTGATTTTGGTAGACCACCGTTTATCTTCATTGAAACATTGTGTCCAGCGAAGATGCCTGTTAAGCCAAAATAATTCAAACACCAGTTTTCTAGACTAAATATTTAATTTAAAATGTTCTACGTATTTATAGGAATTTTGAGATAATAAATTGATTTGAAGACAACTATAAGATGGAAAAATATTATTCTAGACAAAGAAAACTGTTGACAAAACAAAAGAAGAGATGTAACCGTTCGTCCCTTTTTTCTCATTCACAATCTCTCGGCTACTGGAGGCGACTATGACCTCATCCATGGTGCTACATCTGGCTGGAACATTGCTCTTTTGTGCATTGCCTTAAAAGCGGATCTTTACAATGTTATGATTGTTATACATTTGTGCATGTAATTATATTTTCTTATGCAATTATAAATAGAAGAACACTAAAACTCCATTTAGATTAAAAGCATTATTTGTTTGCCTCTCCCTTTTGCAATTCCATTTCACTATCTTATCTAAATCAATAAAATAGATTCATAAGAATTATAATAAATTAATACAAAACGTAAAGCTTTCATTAGAAGATTTGAAACGCGGCGGTAACAAGCAAAGTCTTAGAAAATTAAATATTTTGAAATGTAAATTTACAGATTTTTTTTTTATTTAAGGTTACACTGTAAAACCAACTCTACAGTTAAAAAGACTGCCCAGCATTGCAGTAGCAAATGGATAAACGCAAATCACTGTATCCACCATGTGTAATCAATTTTAGATAATTTATTAAAGAAAATAAACACATAAAAATTCTTATAATTAAAAAAGAAATATTTTTTGAATTTAAAATGTTGTAAAATGTTTTTGTGCCATAATATAACTTCAAGTTATTGAGGAACACTTAAAAATTTTGATTAATTTTAATTAAATTTTGAAAACCCTTTTGTAAGAATCATCAATAATTAATCAAGTCTCTAAGATCAATGATTTGCCATATGAGAATGTTTTGAACAATTACAGCATCCTTCAATTTACAGAAAGTATACTTGAAAACAAGCATTATCATTTTAAAATGAATTTTATGAATGGTAGGGCTGAGTTGCACATACATATCAAAGGCACCATCAAAAAAAGGTGATAAAACATAATTAATTCATTTAAAATTAATTAAATGCAGAAAATAAAAATTGTTTTCCCATTTTGGAGAATGATATCTGATAATACAAACAAAAGTATAATCATATTAAACTGTTAAAATTTAAGAAGTGCAATGGTTTAACTACTAACACTAAGGAATTTAAGAAAGTTTCAAAGTGCTTTTCTCAGGATGAAGTTGGCAAAAGAAGCAAAAGACTGAAATCATCATGAGCAAAACATTGGTACCATAATTTATACGAAGGCGTTTTAAGAAGTAAAACATCAAGACACAACATGATGATGAAAATATTATACTATATAATAATTAATAACATAATTATTTATATTCGATATTATAAATAAGAAAAAGAAATATTAGGGTATTATTAAATCATTCACATTAAAAGTTAACAAACAAGTTTAACACATCATCAGGTGCATCAGAAAATACAAAATTAGAGATTAAAACATTTTTACACCTGTACATCACTGAGATTCAACATACACCCAACAAAAGTCTGGGGAAAAGAATTATATTTAATAACCTTTTGATAAAGTTAGTTCAAAAATAAATAAATATAAGGACAAAATATTTCTTTTACTTCCGTACCAGATTGAGAGTAAGTGTAATTAGCTCTTTATAAATCATAATAATGTAATCACATACTAATTTCTGTTTTATTCTTTTTATTTTTATAAATTTTGCAAAAAGTAATAGCACAATGATCTTACCTTACTCATGAGAGAGATTGAGATATTGTACAGTACAATAAACAGATTCATTTAGCATTGACTGACTAATTGTGAAACATTTCCTTAATTGTTAAAAGAAATGGTTTCTTTAGATACTTTTCTTTATTTGTATGGCTTTTTATTGGTAACAGATCTCGTGTCACCTTCACCCCTTGTTTGGAGGGCTCTATCTTTTGACAGATTTTCTTCAATGGGATGTATTTGCATCCTCTGCAAGACATATTTTCAGTGAGGCTAAAGTTTTTACTGAAGATCTTCATTAGTATCACTTTGTTTAATTACTTGCATAGTTAATGGGACCACACTACTATCTCTACAGAATGCCTAGGCAAATCGTGTTTTATTTTTTTTTATTCAAATCCTTTATTCTCTGCTTTTTTGTTGCATTTTGCACGCACAGCTTTTTAGCTGCCTCTTTTTTGACAGGAGTTTCTTTTTTTTATGTAGTTTATTTTTGTTTTGTTCCATTTTTTTCCATCTTGGTACACCTACAAGATGACCTTAAATTTCAAATAAATTTTTTTTTCAATATGTTCGTCTTTTTTTTGCAATATGCCTGAGGTTTTCATTTTTTTTTCTGCAAAGGTGGTATTTAATACTTTGAATAGCGCCTGAATGTTGGAATGTTCATCCTTGTAGGTAATGCAATGAAAAGCCCCCCCCCTGGATTCGCCACTGGACTCCATGCCTTCACAATGTGTATTGATTTCTTGTCTCATTTCTTGAGGTAATACACTCTAGCATTGACCTTTTCAGTTCTTGTCCAAAGTCAGGGGCTTGCCTGCAGTTTTCTTTCCGTGCATAATTTTCTTCCTCCTGGCGGTTCTTCTTTTTACTTTCTCATATACGAAGTATACAAAGAGAAAGTATTGTAATCGTCCAAAAATTCGAACTCGAGATTTTGACGAATCTCCACGTTTTAGACCTCCCCGAGTCCGAAAAACACAATTTTGGAATTATGTGTGTCTGTGAACACGATAATTCGAAAACTATTAGAGCTACGGGGATGAAATTTGGTATGTGGTCTTTAAACATAATTTGTAGGTTTCTATCAAATTTTGGACAAAATCCGTCATCGGGAAGTCTGTCTGTATGTCCGCGGTCATGTGAACACTAGAACTCAAAAACATGAATAGCTAGATGGATAAAATTTGGTACACGGTTTTATCGTCACGAATGTAGGCCGGTATAAAATTTTGGGCCAAATTCGTCAAAGGGTTGACTGTCTGTCGGTCTTTATAATTTACTTTTGAAAAGAATCCGTCATCTCCACGCTCATGTGTACTGGAAGCAATCTTCTGTGGATGTGAAGGCTATGGAGTGAATTACGTCAGTTTGTCCTTGAGATGGCAAGAGCGGAAAATCGGTAATTGATTCTTTACCTAGATATTTTTCAATCACTATAATGAAAAACCTTCTGATAGTCATAGGATTCTGGGTTACAATACGTTCGAATTTTTTTATGTACGCGGGGGGAAGGGAAACAGCACCTTTCCGGGGAAGCATACGAGAAAGTTTAAGGGAGAACATTCCTGCTGGTTACTACAGGAATGCCCATCTCTTCACATGTAAAATATCAATCAAAATTTTTTCCTGAACAATTCCACCTTGAAGCAAGATAAACTCATTTTTGTGTGGTTGGAGACAAATAGCTTGTTAGTCTTACCCGACTTTGATTGAATTGCCTGTTCTAGCTTGATTAAGCGATCTCTTAGTACAGGATCATATTTTGATAGTTCAATCAGTTGTAGAAAATTTCCTTTGTTCTCTTGACAACATATGCTCTCTGTGACAGCGGAATGGAAGATATTGTTTAGTCAAGAACATAGCGACGTCGAGGCGTCTTTTAAAAAGATCTCTCCATTTCCTTTTTTCTGTTTCAGAGAGTATTTGGCGAACTTGATCAATTGGCTCGTATATACGTATAGGGCATTAAGATAGTGGGATGGGGAGGTAAATGTGTCCGTTCCGCTCTTAGAAGGATTCTAAAGTAAACTTGTTTACTTTATGATTGATTCTAGAGAGGACAACACGTACTCACGCCACTGTCTAAAATGTTTCACGTTGATCGTATTAGGATGTTCAGGTTAAAAATAACATCTTGTTGCATAGAACGACTTGGGGCAATGATATTTGTGGCAGGGATGAGACAATGAGTCATACGATAGTTTATTTGAGCACCAGCACAGTTCAAAAGAAGCGAGACAAACTCTCTCACGCACCACACAATAATACTAAATCATTACAGCATCACATCTTACACCCACAATTTGCTTCTATTAGCGATTGCTAAAGCCCATGTAAATTATTTGACATGTTAATTTTATGTAAAAAGGCGCATTAATACAAAACCTAAGATCATTTTTTTTGTCACCCCCTCAGAGCTGGTACCCAGTGGAAGCAGCACCCAGTTTGTCGTAAATGTATGCATTCACTTCTGTTTTATAGTTTGTTCAGATAAGATTTATATCTTTTCTTTTGTGTATGCTTTCTGAATGTTTAATTAATTCATTTGAATAGTTATCTAAATTTTTGGTCTAAGTTATTTCTATTATGTTTCCATACGGTGAAGTGAATGTAAATATTTGTTGCACATTCGATCGAAATGAACCTAAATTAACGTAAGCACTCTGTCAACAAAAATTAGAACATGTTGGGAAATGAACACTCCACTCGACAAACTTTCTCACTACACAAACATCATGATAGTGTAATTGTACAGAAATAAATCTACTATTATACAACAAATAACAGGGACGTGTTGATGAATGAAATAGCTTATCTGAGTTTTAAAATAGGTTGTCAATGAAACCACTTCGCTCATTTGGCATGCCAATAACCTGACATTAATTCTATTGAGGCTTTTTTATTACCCATGTGAATTTTCTATATACATTTCCTAACGAGATACGATTTGAAAATATCTGTTTGTTGATAAATACTATATTCCATTTGCAAGTACTGTTTTCGTAAAATTTCTGTCATTTGTTGCAATTCAGATTAGTTAATGATGATTCTGCAGTGGCGAATATGGGCTATGGGGCTGCAGTCCCCCAGAACTAAACCAGAATTCTTGATTTTATTTGAAATCACACCAAATGTTTGTTCTTAGTTTCAATTAAAAAAAAAAAAAAAACGTTACATTGCTTTATAGCTTGACAGGCTCGAAAATTTTCCTACTTTTCTAGTGTTTCCACCCCCTTGTGCTTGTAGCGTTGATGTGGCCAAAAACATTTTTTGGCTAGTTATTTCATTGTTTTTTTATTAAATTATCGAAAGTATTATGTTCTTTAAAATTCTTATTTTCAGGTGAGTAAAGTCTGTAAGGTTAAACTGTTTTGGTTTACACAAGCCATGAAGTTTGAAATTAATCACGACGCACAGTGAAGTATTTGTCGCAAAATCCTGGCCAAAAATATTTTTCCATCCTCTTTTAAGTTAAAATCATTGCTGTTGAAACACAATTTGTATTTAATAAATAAATATAAAATACAAGGTTTCCTCAACCGTTTACTGCTTATAAGAGGAAAGTAAATGTAGATAGAATTGTTTTACTGGCATGTAATTTTTAATTAAATGCAGTTAATGTTTTATTATCTATAAAATTTTAGTTTTAGATATAAATATATATAAAGAATATTTACATATAGTATTTGCCAAAAATGAGGCTTTACAATATAGATATACATGTTTCCCAGGACCTACAATAGAATAATGATTTTAATCTGATTTCTTAGAGCTGTGGTCTTTATTTTTATCATTCTTATTTTGGTGTTTATTAGAAGGACCACCCTCAGACGTCTCTTGGAGAAGTTGATGTATCTCACTTGGTCTTTGTCTAGCGCAGATTATAAATGAATCACTTTAAAAGAAACATATTCAGGACATCTATGTTAAAAACTTCTCTATTGAACTTTCTTTAGTAGTTTGAATGGAACATTTTAAACTATTTGTTTCTGGCCTTGGCAGCTTCTTCCGATAGCTGGCTAATATGTATTTGGCAACTTGCTTCATTACAGTGACCCTAATTATTAAAACGTTGTGCATTGTTGGAGTCATAGGGTGCAATTGTAAAGCACCATGTAGGTCTTGTTTCATCAGCATATACTTGGAACTTTTTCATTAATGTGGTACCCACTTATTACGGCTTCCAATATCACTATCAACATTTTAATCAACTCTACATCTACTCCAGTGATTCGTGAAGTATTCACCCAGATAGCAATTTCAGTTTGCAGCAATCTTGCTCTGCAAATCTGCAGGCTTGCAACAAATTTGACACGGCAAGAGTGAAAGCTTGAAACAAGTTAGTCACCATGCGTCAAACTTGTCACAAGCTTGTGGTGTCAAACTCATTGGAAACTATAGCAAAAACAGAGTACGAACACAACCTGGGATTCGAACCTGCGCCATCTCGCTTCTTAAACCTGTCGTCCTAACCATTCAGCCAGCTAGACTCTGAGAGGAGAAGATAGATTGTGCTAATAGATCGCGCCTACGATTTATTTTAAATTGTTTTCTTGATTTCATTAATTTTGTGCTGTGAATATGATTTCAAGTTAAAGAGAGAGCGATTGTCGCTACTAACTACGTTTTGCTAGTAGAATAAATTATGAAATTAGGGTTCAAAAGTAATTACTTTTAAAATTGGACACAATGCAAGTTATTATTTTTCAACAAACATTGACTGTTTTATAGGTTAAATTTTGTTTACAAACGTTTAAATTTCAACATTAAGAAAAAGGCAATATAGTTCTCTTTAAAGTGCGAGTTCTATATTTAGTAAAAAGATGGAAAATGTTTAAATTTTTTTTTTTTATAAAAGTTATTTTTTTTCACAAATTATCATTGATTTATTGAATTAATAAAAAGGACAGTTTAGGAGATGCTATTAAAAATCGGATGTTTTTTAAAACAGAGACAAAGATTATCTGTAAGTGTGTATCATCTTTGCAGAAAAGTTATTTTGCAATCGTGGTGTGAAGTTCGTCATAACATCTTCACAGCAAACTTGTTTTGAAAGTGGGTTGGTCGATTATGCTTTGTTACATTGCAGGAAGTTCACTGTAAAGTTGTCACATCAAGTTTGTCATGAAAAGCTAATATCAAGAAAAATCAAACTTGTTACAAGTGTACATGCTATCTGGGCACGACCTGAAGAGCAGCGTCTGGCTATATTCCCATCATTTGACATTCCAAAGAGTTGCTTCGGATTGACAAGAAGCAGTCCCATTTCGCCCTTGAACTTTCTGTAGATGTTCTTTTCAATGCTTCCTACAATTATTTTCTCTTCATCATTTTCGCCTGTCACTTATGAATTGGCATTCTGTTTGACGAGTGAAGCTCTGACCCAAAGAATTGTATGCGTGTATGTAAAGTTGACAGACAAAATTTCAAATTAGCTTGGTTTTCTAGAAATCTCTTATGTAATTTATTCAAGTCTTATGATGAAAGTCCACAGATGTAGCACTTAATTGTTGATTTTGCAGTATTGCAGGTTCTTCCATCACCCATTGTCAGTAGCACAGTGTATTTAATATTTCGCACTCCACCTTCAGTTGGTACTTCTCTACTGAATTTCGCCTATGATATCTGATATTTCATGTTTAAATTGCACGCAGATTGGTCTAGTAATTTAACTGTATGGTAATCATAAATGGAAACCCTGATCAGGTTCAGGTTAGACATGTGGAGTGGACTGCATAACCGGCCTCTGTGACAATTAATACTGGCACTGTAGCAGAAGTCCCCATCATAAGTTGACACATACACTAACTTCCCCATTACAGGATTACGACCCGCCAATATCGGAGATGGACCCTAAGAAGTAGTAAACTTACTTTATGTCGAACAATGTCATAATATAATCATGAAAATGGGAAAAAAGGCATTTTATATAAAAAAAAGGCATAAACATGCGCAATACTTTATCTTTGAAATTTGTCCTCAGTATTTTAATCATTACGCCCATACTTTAAAAAAGGCCCAACAAATCCCGACACACCTTTAAAAAGCTTTCACAATATTTAAATTAGAGCTTAAAAAGCATAAAAATTAACTTTTTTTTATTAAGTTAGAATAAAGCTATTCAAATTAATATTTAATTTAAAACAAAGCTCTTACCTTTATTTAACATGTAAAACTGCTTTAACTTCAATCCATCAGTTTATATAGCCACAAAAATATATATTTAAATGTTACAGTAAAGTTGAAATGCGATATAAACTATGTCCACTAATGAAGAAATCTGTTTGTCAACTGAAGCTAGGAGCTAACGGATATGACTAATGCTCCTGAGATAAAAGTTGATCGATGCACCAATTAGTCATTATAAAATACCATTTTTACAATTGTTGAGCACATTTTAAATTTTGCTAAAAATAGTCCTCTGTGCAATGATACAAAATTTTTGTGACCTCACACCCCCACACAAAATCCTGGATTCGCCACTGTAGTTCTGCGTCCTTTACTAAATTGCTCCAATTTTTTTTATTACATTATTCCCCCCCCCCTTATATTTCTCCCATAAATAATATACAGAACTATCGATTATTGAGAATCTGCTATTTGAACTTCATAGATACCCACGACCGTTGAAATGTGCACGCTATTGTAAGAAGCGAGAGATGGTTTCCTTTCGCAACAGATCACCGGATGACAGCGGCGAAAAACGCTTGTATGGCTGTGGCTTATCTCCACCGCTTCTAAACTGACGTTAGATAAGTTTATTTGTAAACTATAAAAATTAGATCAAATGAAACGTTTTTATGTGACCTGGAATAAAGTAAATATACATTACAAAAAATAAATGTTTCAAGCTCTTAATTTTTTACAATTCATTGTAATTATTACTATAAATATTAAAATAAATTAATGATATATTCCATTATGCATTGATAACTGAACAATTGCAATAAATAAGCTAAGAATCCTTGTGTATAGCTAATGTATTACATTAAAAATAAAATCAAAACTGTAAACTAATTATGTTACAAATAAACCAAAAGACTTGAAAGATTAGAATTTTTAATAAAAATTATTCAAAATGAATTTCTATGAACAGCATTTTTAAGCAAGCAAGTGGAAGAGACACAATGATACGAGGAATAAGAAGCTTATTAAACAAAAGCAGTTTAGTTTGAGGTTCAAGTCATTTAGAGAATAATTTGATACTCTGGAAGATGAACTCAATACTATTTCTTTGTACAAGCTAAAAGACTCAGTACCGAATTTTTGCAAAGAAATCCTCTGATGTCTATACACTATTTTGTGGATGTCCAACAAGTTATGATATCCATGGCGTAGATTCCCCAATCTTCCATTTTTTTCAGACCACTTCTTTCGATTTATGTCTGAACTAAACTCATTTTTTCTCTTTCTTTTTATTGTATTAAAACATGAAATGACCATCTTTCTCACATCAGAAATTTCTATTACAATTTCCCTCAAGTTAATAGGGCTTCTATTCCAAAAATCTACTTTGAAATAATCAAAATCTTGCCTTCTAGCCTCATAGTAAAACCAGATCTCCATTATCACACAAGTAAATCCTGCTGGTGTAAGAAAATGCCACACCTTTTCAGCCATATCAAAAAAGAAACTTTGCAGTGGCCAAGTTTCCAAATAGAAGAATAGGAGTTTTGAAGAACCTATATTCAGTATTTGCTCTTCTTCTTCCTTGGTTGCTGCTGCGTGCAGACAGATCCAGTAATCCTCAGAATTAGTAAAATTTAAAAAGGCTAAAATATTCTCCCTGTCTTTCTGTCGTAACCAAGTAAAGAATGGACACAACTTTCCGATAAAACTGGAGGAACAATAAGGTATTCTTGAAGAGCTTGCAACCAAGGAACAAAAGATCCTCCACGTATCCATCTAACCCAAAAACGCTTCATGAAATCATAGTCTGCTGAAAAATATTCTGTTTTACCAGATGCCTCGATTTCCTCAAACAAATTCCGCACACTTTTTTCCAAGCAATACATGCAGGCTATTTCAAACCTCTCTTTGATTGGCACATTTTCATTCAGGACCAGTTGTTGAGCTGTTTTAGTTTATTTATAGTCCCATCAGATCTCCAATTAAAGATACACTTTTCAACTTTAATTGTTAGTATGGCTGAATGATCACATTTCCATCTGCGAACTGCCCAATGTAAGCCTTTAACTGCATTCAACACTCTTTCTCTTAAATGTGCAGGGATGAACTGCAACTTTGCCTCAGCTGTGTTTGCCTTGAGATAATTCTGGCAGCCTTCATTAAACCTTGCAGAATTTTTTTGCTGGATATCTGTAAATGCACTCATCAAACTTTTAATATCAAAGTCATTGAACAATGGAAGAGCAACTTTAACCACAGCTAAGTGAAAAAAAGATGGCATTAGTGGATTAATAATCCTAGAATCCTCACCAGGTACTGCCATTTTCAAAAAAATTTAAGGGTTTCTTTCAGAATGTCCAATAGACCTGAAAAAAAAATATATATATGACATATTTACTATGAAGATATTAAGAAACACATAATTCATTGCAAGCATCGTTCTAGCTAACTAATAAATTTGACTGCAAACTTTACATTAAGAAAAGCACAAAAAATGCATGTGGTTCACCACCTGTTTTTTTTTTTATCGGAAAACAAATAATGATCAAAAATTAAAAAAAAAATATATCAAAATTACTTAATCAATATTGTATAAAAATAATATTTTATAGGCAATAAACTGCAGTAACCAACAGTATATTTGGGGAAAAAGCACCAAAATTAATTTTTGAGCAAAATGCAAAATTAAGAAAGAATTCTAGAATAAGTTGAGTAAATTATACATTAATAATAAATCTATCAACAATAAGTTTTCTCCTGAGTAATTTGCTTTATTTACTTTTGTTCAAAATTCCTTAACGCTTACAATAGCATGAAAATGTTTATTAAAAAAATGTAAGCAGTAGCATTCAGAGGGCTTGCTTCAGAAATCGCAGAAACAAATTTCATTAGTAATTAAAATACACTGAAATACTTTCAAGCAAGTTTCTGTGATTAACATTATGCTGAAATGACCATGCTATGAATATGAATAATGCAGGGATGAGATTGGCAAAAAAGTAAAAAGACTGAAATCATACGCGAGCAAAAAATGTGCACCATAATTTATACGCGAAAGAAGTAAAACATCAGAACATGCAACATGATGAAAATATTACACTATAATAATTAATAACTTAATTATTTATAATTCAGTACGTATAAATAAGAAAGAATATTAAATTATTAAATCATTCACATTAAAAGTTAACAAACAAGTTTAACACATAATCAGGAGCATCAGAAAATACAAAATTAGACATTAAAACATATTTACCACCTATACATCACTGAGATACAACATTCACCCAACAGAAGTCTGAGAAGAATTATATTTAATAGCCTTTTGATAAAAGTTAGCTCAAAAAATAAATAAAAAAAAGGACAAACAATTTCTTTTGCTTCATGGAACTGTGTAAAGTGTATTAGCTCTTTATAAATTATAATAATGTATCATATACTGAATTCTGTTTTATTTCTTTTTTTATACATTTTTGCAAAAGTAACAGCACAATGATTTTGCACCTTATAAAGTGACAGGGATCGAGAAATTGCAATTACAATGGCAGATTCATTTAGCATTATTGTTATTTGAAACATTTCCTTAAATGTTAAAGAAGTGGTTTTCTTTCGTTTTTTAAATTTATTTGTGTGGCTTTTGTTGGTAACAGATCTCCATTAACACACTTTACCCCTTATTTTGGAGGGCTACTATCTTTGACAGATTTTTCTTCAATAAAGTATGTGTTTGCATCCGCTGCAAGTTTATTTTCAATAAATGCTAAAGTTTTTGCACAGTCTTCATTAGTATCTCTCTATTTAATTACTGGCATAGTTCTCGGGACTACATTATCTCTAGAATGCCTAGGTAAATCATTTGTTTTATTTTTTTTATTCTCTGCTTTTTTGCTGCATTTGCACACAGCTTTTTAGCTGCCTCTTTTGACAGGAGTTCTTTTTTTTTAATGTAGTTTATTTATTTGTTTTTGTTCCTTTTTTTAAAAATTTCTTTATCTTGGTACGCCCTACAAGATGACCTTAAGTTTTCAACTAATTTTTTTTCAACATGTTCATGCAACAAAAAATCTTTTTTTTTGCAAAATATGCCACAGAGGTTTTGTTTCCTGCAAAAAGGTGGCACTTAATACTTTGAATGTTGGAATGTTCATCCTTGTAACGCTTGCTGATATAATGTTGATTCGTCAGTAGAAGATGAATCAGCCAGTTTCCTGGAGGGTGGAGTTAAGCCGCACTGTTGAGCATATTTTCTCAGAATTTTCTTTCGAAAACGGAAGATAGGAAGGTTTCTTTTCTTTGTGTAAAAGCGGAATTTTCGGAAGAAAAAGCAAATTTTTTGCAGGGGAAAAAGAAAAAACGAAATTTTGAGAGGAAAAAAAAAAAAAACCCCGAATTTCTCCAAAATAGCAGAAAAGCGGAAATTCGTGAAGAAGCGGAAGAATCTCATCCCTGATAATGAAAAGGATTTTAGTTTAATTACTCAGTAGTTGCAGGAATTCTTCAGACCCTATATCATTTTGAGTACAAATTATCAAAAGAATGGGAAATTCTTTGCAATTTACAGAATGCAATTTAATAATCATAGAATATGTAATAAATAATGTTAGCAGCAGCAAATACAAATCACAAACAAATCAATAACAATACTATTGATGCTCAAATCTTTTGCTACATTATCTTAAAAATTAGCTTTCTCAATTTAGAATTGTACAACAAACAAAAATAAATATTTATCACCATCTGGTTTTATAATATTTTGTAGAGTTCCTATGAAGATAGAAGGCAATTTGTGACCACTAAATTTTAGAAAATTCTTTTACAGCAGCTTTCAAAAATTTATTCCTGTAAAAGAAATACGAATGCAAACATTTAACACTATGCTTACAATTCAAACAGATAACTGTTTGAATCATAAGCATTCAAATGCTACGAAATGCTTACAATTCAAACAGCACAATATAAAACACACTGTTATTTTTAGATAGTAGCTATTAACCGACGGAAATTAATTATCACCCAAAATTTGTTCCTTCCCCAAGAATTTCCAGATCTGCATTCTTGTCTCATTTATCACACACTCCTTTCCTTCAGTCGTTTTATTTGATGTTAGATATTTTGTATTTCATCAATAAAGTTGCATATGATTGAATAGTAAATTTTCTATGACTTAAAAGATTTCTCAAATGAAAGATCTTAAATTCTTTCTATAAAATACAGACCTCCCAACCTCCAGATTTGAAAAAAGGGGAGATATTTTCAATTATACATACACGATCACAAATGCGCAGCAGGACCTTCATTTACTTTCTTTAACTCGTGTACAAATAAGGTGGAGGGGACCTAATGAGACCTATAATCTTTCATTCTGGCTATATTTTTCTCAAAATTTTATATTTTTTTTTACAAAGTAAATGAAAATGCATTGATTTTTAAAAAAACACTTTTTTTTCGTCCTCGCTCTTCCATATATATTTTAGATATAGACAGTATTACCAATATAAATTATTGACTTACCTATATATTTTTTTAGTACTCTAGAGCTTTAATTTATGGATTTACATTTTTTCATATATATCTTTCTCGATTATAGTTTTTTTTTCCCCCATATTTACAGCCGAGTTCTACTTACAAATAAGTCCTATTTACAAATTACATGATAATGTGCTTTTACTCCTTTAAAGAAGTTGTTGCAAATTTTGTCCTCCTAAAAAATTGAACATCAAATTCTCTTTTTAAAAAAGGCTCTTGCATTCTTGACTTCACAGTCAACAAATTACCCAAAGTCTGATTTGAAAGTGAGGATGTAAATTTTGTGTGTCTCTTAGTAACTAAGCTAAAAATGTCTTTGCTGTGTGATATGCTTACAAATGCTATACTTGCCTCCGGAAGCAATTGAAAAATCACATGTGCAAATGGTACAAAATGCATACGATACCCATGCACTACCTACTAGGGATGTAACAAATAGCAATTTGGCCAAATAGCAAATTTTTAAAAACATTTCAATTTTGATTATAAATTAAACACACCACTCTCGCCACCCTTCAGGGGGGTTCGCGGCCAGCACCCATTTTGCTCAGCACTGTCCTGCTACCTCGCTGCTCTCAGGCGCTACCTTTTTCAATTTTAAATACTGCATGAAGATCAGTGGAACAGACCATAAAACCATAGTAGATTTCATATTCTTTGTAGACAACAGATTCCTTTAAAATTGTAAAATCTTTCAATAAAACCTCATCTAATTGTAAAGTTTTGCATAACTTTTTCACGAATTTCAGCATGAAGGTCTTCAGATTCATAAATACAGAATGATCTCGCCCTCAGTTTCCATCACCTACAATAGGTATTTTACAATACTTTTGACATGCCATTGTGATGGAACTGTTGGGATCTATATACAGTAAACTCTCGTGACAACGATATCCGATGCAACGCTAAATCCCTCTACAACAATAAAATTTTGTGGTCCCGGTGAATTCGCATAGAACATACTGTTAATCTCCCCTCATATAACGATATTCTGTACAGCAATAAACCAATATATGTTTTTTTAAGCCTCAACACCATTTCCTATCTCTATAACAATATTTAAGTTTCCAAATATGATAATGATACAGATCCATCACAATCTTTATTGACATTTCAATCTCAGGAAGCTCTTCAATCAGTTCAGTCCCTACGGGCATTTTTTCAAGACTTTCATCCACAAATGACCATTTTCGTGCATTAGATTCTATGCAAACCTTGTTAGTTGACTTAACAGTTAAAAAAATAAGAATAAAAATGATTAAAAAAAGAATAAACAAAAGGAAATTTTGGATAAAATTGATAAATAAGTTTCTCGGGTATGGGAACTATTTTATTGTATAGATGAATTTTCAAATTTTTGTATGCTTTAACTATCATTAGTAATCTGGTGATGTTTTTTTTTTTTTTAAATGTATGTTATTGTATTGTGTCCACATTAAAACAGCCAAAATTTAAGTTTTTTTACATCGTAACTATATCGCCCCTCGATATAACAATACATCCCTCTATAGCATTCTCTTTATTTGGTCCCCAAAGTATTGTTGTAACCAAGTATTACTGTATTTAAAATAATATGGTAAAACTTTCAGACAGTTTGCCAGCTCCAACCACTCGACGGCTTTCGATAATTTTTATTTCATATAAAAGCTTATGACGTCTAGATATATCATCAAGGGTCGTCTGCTCCCCAGCCCCCCTCTTTCTGAACGAAATCGAAAAAACACTTTTCTGTACATTGTCTATGGGTAAATCTTGTAGAAATTCCTCAGACGCAACCACCGGCTGGATTTCGACAACTTTTTTTTTTTTTCATTTGAAAGGTTATGACATATAGATATGTCATGAAGGGTCATCTTTCAATAAACCTCATCTAGTTGTAAAGTTTTGTATAACTTTTTCACGAATTTCGGCTTTCTTCAGATCCATAAATACAGAAGATATCGTCCTAAATAAACAGTTTCCATCACCTACAATAGGTATTTTTTACAATATTTTTGACACGCCATTGTGATGGAACTGTTGGGATCTATATACAGGGTGTACACAAATGAAGCAACACATTTCAAAAATTAATTTTAAAAAAAATAAAAATTTTGGAGCTACATTTTTTTTAAAAAAATAAGAGCGCACCTCAAAGTTTTTTTTAAAAGGAATTTAAGGCAGTGTTACATTGTTCTAAATTTTCTACAGTGAGAAAATTCTGTACGCAATTGCTACTGATCAGCAGAAGTTGATGCATATTCTCTGGTTTCTTTTTTAAAGTTTTTCTGGAATATCACAAAAACTCTCCCGTTTTCACACTACATATGAATTAACAAATTAAAGAGCGTAAAATTCCCTACAAATGCATGTTTTTATTTGTCTTCCAGTTTTAATATTTTCTCAGATAACAGCTCTAAACAAATTTTTGATTTTCAGTAATTCACGACCCCCTAGACAACCGAAGTAGCATGTTGTCCATATGAAAAAAAAAAAAACTTTTTGAGATGCACTCATTTAAAAAAAATTCATAGTTCCAACATTTTTAGAGGTTTTTTAAATTAATTTTTTAATCGTGTCGCATGATTTGTGTACACCTTAATATTTAAAATATGGTAAAACCTTCAGACAGTTTGCCAGCCCCAACCAGTCAATGGATTTCGATAATTTTTATTTCATATGAAAGCTTATGATGTCTAGATATGTCATCAAAGGCCACCTGCCTCTACCCCCCCCCCCCCTCCTATTTTCAAACGAAATCGAAAAAAATACTTCACCATTCATTGTCTATATGTTTTTTTTTTATTTCGTTTGAAAATGGAGGTGGGGGCAGGCGACCTTTGGCGACACATCTAGGCATCATAAGCTTTGATATGAAATAAACATTATCGAAATCCATCGAGTGGTTGGGGCTTGCGAACTGTCTGAAGGTTTTTACCAAATGGGTAAACCTTGTAGAAATTCTCCAGCCCCAACCACTAGACAAGTTTCAACAATTTGTATTTCAAATGGAAGCTTATGACGTCTACATTTGCAATGAAGGGTTACCTGCTCCCCACTATCCTCTATTTTCGAACGAAATCTAAAAAACTTCTCTCCACCATACATTCTCTGTATGTTTTTTCAATTTTGTTCGAAAATGGGTGGTGATGGGATGGGCAGACGTCCCTTGATGACATATTTATATGTCATGAGCTTTCATATGAAAAAAAATAATCGAAATCGGTCGAGTGGTTGAGCCTGGGGGACTCAGTGAAGGTTTTTTTACCACATTATTTTAAATATATCGATATTTTTCAAATTTTAAATGAAAAAAAAAAAAAAAATTGAATAAAATTAATTTTTTAATATTTGTATATTTAAAAACAATGCAAATACCTTTATGTATATTTGTAATATTTTAAATACTTTAATTACAATAAGAAATGAGAAACCCTCCTCATTTTAAGATTGCTTCAAAGAAACAAGAGTCATCATTGCAGAACATGATAATGCCAAAAACAGATGAAAATTGAATGGATTAGTTAAAATTACTAGAAGTAAATTCCTATTTTGATAAAGAACTTCTAATAGGTACGATGGAATGTCCACTTCATTGGCGGTGGGAAAAATGCAGAAAAATTTCAAAGGTTCACAAATTTAGCAAGCAAATATCTTTCAGCACCTGCAAACATTATATAGTGACCGTTTATTTTCGGAAGCTGGTAAAATATATGAAACCATATGGAACAGACTTATGTACTGTGCAAGTTAAAATTGGATAAATGTTCGATTTTTTTTTTTATAATAAATATAAAGGAATGCAATTCTACAACATTCTTTATTAAATATGTTTAAAAACAACTTGTAAAAAAACATTTTATCTTGAATTTATTCTGCTAAATATCTGTTTAGTATTCGGCCAGACAAGAATATCCATGAAGGAGACAAAAATGGGCCTCGTAAGGAATATTCGTCATATCCCTAGGTGGCATTATTTGTGTATGAAACCAAACGGAACATTACATTGTTACATTCCTCTGGAAATACATTTATGCAACTTAAAATTGGGCAAATGTTAGGAAATTTTTTGATAATAAATGCAGCAAAATGTAATTCTGCAATATTGATACTGTTACATCTCTAACCTACCCCTCTGCATTTCCTCAATAGGCCTGCCACACCCATTCCAAATGGTATGGAGTAATGAAAATTCAGACTTATGCTCCACACTAAATCCTGACTGGTTTTCATACTGATGATGAGTTTTGATCTGGTGTGGAGTACTTGTGCTCTGAACGATAGATTTTACTTCAACCCCATGTATGTTTTATAAATTCAAACAATATACAAAAAATAATGACACAGATAATATACAGAAATAAGGTAATCAGCAGGTAACAAAATATGGAGATTACCTTTATGACACTTCTTTTATGATGCAAAAATGCTCGACTTCCCATCCAACTAACTTTCATAAATACTTCTACACAGATGAGAAACAGGCACAATAATTCTATAGATGCATGGATCTAAAACAGAAAACATTCCTTAACCACTTCACTGATATGCTTGTGCATCATATGTACATTAAATTATCATACTTCTAAGCACATAAACTAAAATTAAGTTATTCATAGACGATATAATTGAAAAAAAAACTTGGAACTCATTAACAAGCATCCTAGACTTTTAGCTGAATCAAGGTGACAGCATATTCCCTGCTTAATTTTTTTTTTTTTACTTTTCTATACTTGAAACATTTTACTTTCTTAAAGCAAGTTAAAAATTTCGAGCTTATCCCTTTTTTTTATATACTTTTGTAACTTTGTTTGGTGCAGCATGCAACCTATAAGGTTTAGAATGGGAGATAATGTAAAAAAATTTATTATTTATTTTCAATCAGTTTCCTTTTCATAAGATAATTTTTATAATAAAAATACATTCCAAGATGATGCATTTCAGTCTAGAAAATTTTAATCCACTCCTTTCACAATCCAACGTGTATAAATCTTTAACAAGACTTAAACAGTTTGTACATATCGTAAACAGATCAAATTACAAAAATAATGATAATTTGCATTCATCAATGAAATAAGTTTTAAGAAAAATGAAAGGGGAACAAAAAAACTTCTGTATTTCAGTAAAGTCTTGCTCAATTCAAAGATATGCTATATCACTTTTAAGGCATTTAATGATCAGTTCTCTACCTATGATTCTACCATTAATAAATTTAAACAGCAAAACCCGTTGAGCAAAAAAAAAAACAACACAACTTTGAGAATTGGGCAAGATGGTTTGAACTTGCATAAAGAAGCATGATAAGCCAGAAGAAAAAAGATTTCAAAGGCTATGCAAGAAATTCAAGACGGCATGCGATTTAGAACAGCTGCAGACTTATATGGAATGCCCTATTGTTTGTTAATTTATAGATTTAAAATAAAGTAAAACAGCTGGACGTGATGACAAAACATAACATTGGATACTTCATCCAACTTCTTTAGCTCCAAGTACACATGCTGACAACTTTTCACCCCAGATCAAGAAAGCATGCTTTGCGATTCTCAATACAAAAATTTTAAGAGCATGATGAATTTTGTGTCATCACAAAACAGATTTTCAGATGGATGCTTGTTGGTCTTTCCATGCTACAAGTCATGGAAAAACAGCTTGTGATGGAATCTGTGGAACTGTGAAAAGAACAGTTACAAAGAAAAGTCTTCAGTGTTTACATATCGACATAAATTACAAATACCCACCAAATGTACTTGTATTGTTGTGGTCCGTTTTCCAAGATATCTTTTTTTTTTTTAAGTGAACTAGAAATTCAAAATTGTAAATATAAAATTGAAGAACGATTTTCTAAGGGCAAAACAATTACAGTGACAAGAAGTTTTCATCTTTTTAGTCCATCATAAACTGAAGAAATCAAACCAAAACACACAAGTTTGGACCTTGAAATATGTATTCGATGGAATTTTATTAAAGGTACAGAAAGTTCAGCAATATTGTAGTGTTTGCTTGTGTTTAAGAAGAAAACTGGTGGATTGTACTGGTCAGTGAACTTAAAGAAGAAGGTGACTACACAATTGCTTTTATGCATCCACACGGGCCTTCTGAAGCATTTTACTGGTCTGAACGAAAAGATGGGTGTCCTGTTCCTTCTCAACATACAGTAAAAGCTTAACTAACCGGCATGATTGGGAAACGCTGATTTCCGGATACCTGAAAAGTCCAGATAGTTGAGTGTGACGGGGAAAATGGGGGGGGGGGGGCCCTTTTTTTTTGTTTAGCTTTTTTTCGTCCAAATAATTTGTTCTTGTCATTTTGAAATGTGCATTAAATATGATTTTTAAGAATACTTCTGTATCTCCCATAACATTGTATTTACAAAACATATTACGAAGATTTGAATTTAACATTGGTGATAAAAATAGCCGATGAAACTGAAAAACATTCTACTCAGCAAGCATAATAAAACTCTTTTAAGTGATCATAAACAAATCCCAGATTGAATATCAAAATTAATTAACTTTTAAAAAAATCGTAATGGTAATTGTGGAATACGCGTGCCTCTAATTCTCCCGCACGTGATATTACATAATCGGACCCAACATCTGCCGGTATTCGTAGAATAAATAAAGGAAAAGAAAGAGACTTGCCAATCTGGAGTCGGGCCCGCCCCCCCAGCGAGTGAGCTTTTTTTTTAAAACCGATTCTGTCCCTTTACTTTTTTTTCTGGTTGTCGACTTCGTTTTCGGGTCTTGTTTTCAGGCGAAAGGAGAGAAATTTTTTTTTCTTGTTCTCACTTTTGCTTTTGAACCCCCCATAAAACAAGTCTGTGTACGTCATAGTACCGTATATTGCTTTTCGTCCTTCTACTCCCCTCCGTGCGGAGCGAATGTTGCATTCCAGAAATAAATTGTCCGTGTGAATGGAACGGCGCTGGCGCGCGCATGCTTAATTTTGAAGCACTGATGTAAAATTTTTAGAGAAACTCATTTTCTAATTTTTCTGGTTAGTTGAGCTTTCCGGATACTTGAATGCCGGATAATCGAGAATTTACTGTATTTCATGCAAGATTGAAATTCCAGAAATAACATCACATACAGGTCGCCTTTACAAAATTAGAGCAATATTCCAGAAAAAATTGATGACAGCTGGAATACTTTCAAGGAGAGTTGTTAAAAACTATACAAGTCTGTTATTTCTTGAAAATGTATGATAAGGTAAATGCTCCAGTAGTGGGCCACTTAAGGGTATTTCCTCAATTATCATCTAAACTTTTGAGAAGTTTCGCTAATCTCTATTTTTTTATGGTTGTTCAAACTTTTATCTAAAATAATAATCACCTGAAATATCAAAATAATTGTAATATAATTTAGTAAAAATTAAAAACTTAGATCACTCCTATGCACCAGAAGTGGGCATAGCAAACTTTTGATGTACCAGTAGTGGGCATACCAAAAGTGGGTCACCCAGATTTGTCAATTGTGCCCAAGAAAAATGAATAAAATCATTATATATAGTAATAATAACAATATATTAACATTATACACTACAAAAAAATGCAATAAAAATGGCTTGATATAGGCAATTCCAGTCACATGAGATTTACATTTTTTCTCTAACAGCCAATTTTTTTATTAAAAGGTATATATGCTAATTATCGATCTTTCATTTTAAGTTCTGTTTGGGGCATTATGGATATTAAATCTTGATATTTTATGTTGAATAAATCTTTGTCATCATCTTCCCTATCTTCCCTCTGCAGCCAGAAAAGAGCCCTCTTAAATGGTGATGGAATATTTTTCGATGGTCCAGCAATGCAATAGTTATTATTGTCTGCCTGGTTACAGAGCCCAACTAATTCTTGAATATCAGTCTTTTCCTCAACAGTACTATAAAATAATTATTTAAGTAATTGGTCAGAATGTTCCATTAGTATACCAGTAGTGTATCGGAAGTGGGCCATGTGGCCCACTACTGGTTCTGATAAAAATAAAGTAAATATAATTAAATAAAAAGACTTTACAAGATATAACCTTCTTATTAAACATCACAAAACAGTCTATTTGAGAGAAAACATGTGCTCCAGTACTGGCCTCCCTAGGCCCACTACTGGAGCATTTAGTAAAACATTGATCCAAAAGTGGGCCACCCTTCACTATCCATAAATTATCAATATTACTTAATTTAAAGATAGTTTATAATACATTCATTATATAATCAAATAATATCAATAACAATTCATTTTAAAAATAAATAGAACGTATGCTAAAAAAATAGTTGAATGAAGGGTTACCTCTTAAGGAAATCACTAAGAATAAGCTAAAAATGCGTCTCTCGGAGACCAACTTCAGCAACAAACTTTCTAGCTCCTAACTAAACAGGAAATAAAGGCTGTGCCTTTGGTATTTAGTTGATAAGGGTTTCAGCCTACCAGAGGCAGATCTCTTATTTCATTGGAATGTTGGAATTTCTTGGTTTTCAATTTAAAAATTCAAGTGGCCCACTACTGGAGCACTTACCTTAATTGTAAGTTATTCAATTTAAATATTTAGACTAATAATTTAGTATCCTAACAAAGGCTATGCATTGTAAAAATTATAATTATATTATTTACTTTTTTATCTAATAAACACGACATTATTACTACAAAAAAACACTTTTACATATTTATTATTGTATCACTTTGAGTTAGTGTGAACAGCCTAACAGCTAATTTTGATACTTTTTACTAGTATAACTTTCATCAACTCTAATTGGGTGAAAACTCAAAAGCCTACTAATTTTATTACACCACTTTATAGCATTTTTTTTTATCTAGTTTTCAGTGATATATTGGGCTTAGGGGTTTTTTGAGACAGACTCATGTTATTCAGTCCCTTCTAGATACATATCAGTGTTTTGAATCAATCTCAATTTTGCTGTTTAAGCATTCCTAAAACTATTTCAATGTACTTAAATCTGAAATTTAACTATATATTTCTATTCACAATTTAATACTGAATAAATTTTTAAAAAATTAACTCTTATCTTCAAAATCAACTGTTTTATAGGAAACACTATAAAAGTATGCATGGTTGTCAGATGTGCGATCAATAAAATTTTGTTGAAAACATGTAAAAAGTCAAAGTGCTGCATTTCAGAAACTAATGGACATAATAACATAAAATTTTGGTAAATGTACTCATATCCATGGATAGAACATACTCACCAAGTTTCATCAAAATCTGACAAACTTGGATGTCCACCTCTGAATGATTTAGCATGGAATGACCCGAGGGACATTCTATTAAAAAGTACCAAAATCGGCTATTATACATCCTCTAAACTCTAAATAACCCAATAATAAATATGAAAGTAGTTTAATAATATGTAAATGACTAATTGTATGTTATTAAATAAAGTAAAATATTAAAAAAATCTTCTTAATTTAAGTTCTCTTAAAAAAAATTATCCAAGGTATGCAATTTATTTCTACTGTCAATAATTTGCACTTATTGTCAGAGTAAAAGAAATATTAATGAAGTTTGGCTATTAAAATTGTTAATAATATATTTTAACAAGAAATCATTAATAAAAAGTAAAATACATTAGATACAAAAGCAAATATATTTAATTTAAACTGGAGTATTACAACATTTACAAACACAAACTTTAAATTATTTTGTCAAGAGAAAATATGACAGATTTACTATAATAGCCTCATGATGCGAGGTGGAGAAAAAGAGTAGCAAAAGGAACAAATAGTGAAAAGAAGAAAAATTAAGTTAACCTAAAACCAGATAATTTGTTAGATCACTGTATTTTTCTGTAGATTTTTTTTATAAAATTTATGTTCACATGAGTGAAATTAGTCATTATGTTGAAAGGTGCCCCATGGGCGCGACACGTTTGAAAAGATTTAGACTTCAGTTGAAATACATAATTTCAACATAATAATTTTCATAATTTTAAATATGACCAGGAACTCTTGACACAAACTAAGTAGCTGCCTAAGATTCTGTTGTAGCTAATGATGCTAAATATTGAAATAAATATATACTTCCTACAAAAATGTGGTTATACTAAAAATTGTTGAAAGGTGTCCCCATCTCCCCTACATTTTCTGGAGAATGACCCATTATCAACTTAAGCTGTCTTTAAGTATAGCCCAATTATTGTGTACATAAACAAACAAAAAAAAAACTAATGCAGTTAATTCATTTTTTTCACCTTTTGTAGGCAAGAAAGGCTAGAAGTGGACAAGCAACTTCATAACGTAATTCCATACATTGAGGGCACCAAACAACGAATTATGTTACAAATAAAATGTCTTTTCCTGAAATTTATTTTGAGTTTATATGCCCTATGTAACTTGTAAAGAAAGGGCAGCATGTTGTGAGTTAGTCCTGGAAGGTATAAGTTACAGCTACGTCACCGAGTGTTTATATGGCAAGTACTAACATCACTCTTTTCATAAAATATTCACATGTAGTTGGCCTTTCCGTCCAAACCAGTGCTCTATGCAAATTGAGCTTGAAGATATCAAAAACAAGTAAAGCAAAATTCAAGTTTCAAATATGAACAACGTCCAAATCTACTAGATAGTGCCAAATATGCCCAAGACAAAAATTTTTCTTGAGCTTTTTTTTCACTGTTTAGCACAGAATAATGTTTATTTGAAATGCTGTCATTAAGTAAAATGAGTAACATCAAAACAATCTTTGAAATTGCAATTTTTAATATCATGATTTTAAAAAATTTCTAAATATAATCTGAATTTCTAGTTTTCTCTGTTGAAGCAAAAGTTAGGCAAAATATTTCGATTTTAAAAAATTTACTTAAGCGTGCAAATTTGAAAAATATGTTGCTCCGAGACAAAGCAACTGAAAAATCAAATTCAAGACGGTAATATTGCTTACAACAGGATTCACGAGAAAGAAAATTCCTATATTAAAGGACTTCGACAGAATTCGATTAAGAAAAAAACTATTCATTGCGCTCATATAGCGCTATATAAATGTTTCAAAACTCAGATGAATCAAATAATTAACTCTAGAAAGTAGGATACAGCGGTATTTCTATTAATATAGAAGCTCAAAAATAATTCCAACTTTACTGATAAAAGAGTTACAGCTCGTGGAAATTATTATAAAAGTCAACGATAAATATTTTCACAGTAATAGTCCAAGAAGGATTTATAGCTTTTAAGGTTGTTTTTATTCACAGGTCCTACTATTAAGCAATAAATATATAAAAATACAAGAATACATACATTTTTCGTATATTGCATACTGCGTCAATAGTATTATTCCATTAGGGTGAGAAGTTTTAGACAACGGGAATTGCACGAAAAAAATAATAAACTTCATTATTTTATTTATAAAAGTGAAACTAAATATTACAAATTTGTGATTAACTTAAATCGACTTTGATATAAGTTAGGAAATACGTATTAAACTTACCTTGAGTAATGGAATGCCAGTTATGGGATTTTAAGTGTTCCCTTTCAATTTGGAAACGGCGGGTATATAAAAGTGGCTAGTTCTCTTGGATTGCGATTGGGGCGCTGATCAAATTGCGGGATGAGGCCGCTTTAGGCCGCAGGCCATTTCTCGATATACTTCAAGTAATATTATTAGGTTGCGGGTAAACGTTCGAAATTAACCAAGAAAAGATTATGTAATCAAAAAAGTTATAATCAATGTTCTACATTAGATTGACTAAAATTAATTAATACAAAGAAATTAAAGTTCTAAAATTTCCATTATTCTGACCAATCAGAAGGCCTTACACAGAATCATTATAGCGGAGAAAACACCAATTCAGCCAATGAGGAGCAAGGATACAATCTTTGTTGCGCGGTGTTTTTATTTTGCGCAATTTTATATTACGATTCTAAGAAGTTCAATCTAGAAAATAAAATGGTATATTGCTAATACCTTATACAATATACCATTTTATATTGGTATATAAGCCTATTGCGATTAATTAATCAAAACAATAAAAATAAATGAAAACTAAATGCACTTTAATGGACCTTATGCATGTGACGTCACATCCTCCAACACGGGACCTGCCGGAGGCAGCCATTGGTCAGTCTTAAACAGCTGACGCAGAACTGCCTTTATTTCTGAGTCGATTATAGGCCGATCGTTTTGTTTATTCCTCCACAGCTGTTTTTCTATACTCTCGAACCCAAACGGTGCATAAGGTCCATAACAATAAAAATGTACTTACTCTAGAGCTTATTGTAGGTTTGAAGTTTTCTCTCATGACTCGTGTCTCCCAGATTTTACTAAAGCGGGGTTTACACGCGAACAGTAAAAACCGTCAGTAAGAGATGACGCATGCGCAGAAGCATAAAAGTTTTAACCGGGCCACGGCAAGTCGCTGTCCGAACTTGACAGCGACATTTTACTGTCGGTTTTACTGTTCGCGCGTAAACCCCGCTTAAGTTTGGGGTCTTTCGGGAATTTGAAAATTGAAACTTTTTGTCCAGATGCATAATTTCCTTTGTAGCCAAAACCCAAATAGCGCGTAAGTTTGCAGCAAGTTTGATTTTGACTTGATATTACCTTGTCATGGCGAATTTGACGCGTCAAGCTTGAAGCGAACTTGTGGCAAACTAACAATGCAGAATCGCCACCCTCGCTTGCAACGCAAGATTTCTGTAAGTTTGCAAAGCAAGCTTCCTGCAAAGATAGCACAATAAAGAGATAATTATCTTTGTCTCTGTTTTAAAAAAACATCCGATTTTTAATAGCATCTCGTCCTAGACCGTCCTTCTTTTTATTAATTCAATAAATCAATGATAATTTGTGAAAAAACTAACTTTTTTACAAAAAAAAAATTTTTGAAACATTTTCCATCTTTTCACTAAATATAGAACTCGCACTTTAAAGAAAACTATATATCGTCTTTTTCTTAATGTTGAAATTTTAACGTTTATAAACAAAATTAAATCTAAAAAACAGTCAATGTTTGTTGAAATAAATAATAACTTACATTTTGTCCCATTTTAAAAGTAATTACTTTTGAACTCTAATTTCATAATTTATTCTACTAGCTAAACGTAGTTATTAGCGAAAATCGCTCTCTCTCTTTGACTTCAAATCATATTCTCAACTCAAAAAATTAATGAAATCAAGAGAACAGTTTAAAATAAATCGTATACGAATCGAATCGAATCGAACGATGCATTAGCGTAATCTATCTTCTCCTTTCCGAGTTTATCTGGTCGAATGGCTAGAGCGCCCGCTTCCCACGCGCTAGGTCGCGAATTCTAATCCGAAGCTGTGTTCGTACTCTGTTTTTGCTATGTTTGCAATGAGTTTGTCATGACAAACTTGCTGCAAGTTCGTCGCGTGGTGACTTCGAAGCTTGCGTTAACTTGCTGCAAGCTTGTTTCACACTTGCACTCTTGTCGTGTCAAGTTTGCAGATTTGCAGTGCAATTTTGATGCAAACTAAAATTGCTATCAGGGAAACTGCTTAAATACCATTCTGTATCTGATTTTAAGTAAAATAAAATGAATCTAAGCACACCGAACAACAAATGCTGCAATCGCAGAATACAGAATAGCCAACTCGAACCGTGATAATAGTGCTTGGCCTTCTTTGGGGTCACGTGACCACTTTTTCTGAACTGTATGAACGGCTTTCTAGATATAGGAGGCGTTGGTCAAACTCAATGCAAACTATAGAAAAAACAATACGCAGACAAACCTCGGATTCGAACTCTCCGAAAGCCCACCTCATAGCCAGTCGCATAGCCGCTCAGCCATCTGGATTGTGAGAAGAGAAGATAGACTGAGGTAATAGATCTGTACACAAGAATTCAAATATAAATGTAGGGCTGACATCTACCCAATGTCTGGTTTTAGCTGAAATGATCAACAAATACTGAATAGGCAAGGATGTGACACATAAAAGACATTTAATTACGGGATTTGCAAAGTGAAAACAGAATAACTGACGTCAGTTTAGATTGGCTCTGATTGCTTGTTGAGGTGATGCCATTCGCAACATCCTCCCCCTTTTGAGGAGTTGGATAGCTACTCAAAAACATAATTTAGAGTCACTAAGTTCAGTCTCTTAGGTCTCTTTATGGCACGACCACATCTGGACAGTTGAGGCTGGTTAGCCTTTGAAGGATCTGAAATAGGAGATTTCACAGAAGTCTCTGGAATCGGAAATTTCACAGGAGTCTCTGGATTAGGAGAGTTCACAGACAGTTCGGTTAGTTGAACTTTCTGGAGTGGTAAACTTGTCAAGTCATTTCCACTAAGCTCAAGTGGAAACACACGTTGGATTGGACGAATTATAGTAGAAGACCGAGTCTTTAATTTAACAGTTATCACTAGTCCATCCTTCCCTGGAATCAGTTCTATTATGCGAGCCAAAGACCATTAAAGACGTTTTTTTCACATCGTCCCCAATCAAGACGATATCTCCTTCACGAATGTTTGATGATTGAGGATCTTGTTTTTGTCGTTGAATCAGCTGAGCAGGTATTCGCTCCTAAATCGCTTTCTCAGCTCTTCGATTACTTTAGCTCGAAATCTCAATCTCTTACGGAAGTGATTAGCACCCCGCACATCTAAATCTTTTACCTCGGCAGTTAAGAACATTGCAGGTGTAATTGGAGTAAGATCCTGCATGTCTTCAGAGAGATACGTTAACGGACGTGAATTAACAATCTTTTCATTCGCATAAGATTGTCAACAACTCTTCATATGTGAATATGGCTTTACCTAAGGTTCTTCTGAGAAGCTCTTTCACTGTTCTCACAAGCCTTTCCCAAAAGCCACCCCACCAGGCAGCCGTGGGAGGTATAAATTTCCACGTTATACGTTGTATCTCTGCATATCGAGAAACTTCGTTCCAATCGATAGCAGCCAATTCGTTATAGGCCCCTCTGAAATTTGTGCCATTGTTCGAATATATTATTCGAGGTCTTCCTCTTCTGGCCACAAAACGACGAAAAGACAATAGAAAGGCATCAGTAGAAAGCGAAGAAACTAGTTCAAGATGTAATGCTCGATAAAGAGCACATGTGTAGAGGACAGCACAAACCTTGGTACCCCGTTTTATGTACAGGGGGCCAGCCAAATCTACACCTACCACTTCAAACACGGCTGCGTCTTCCACTCGATCAGCAGGTAGAGAAACTGGATCAGCTGTGGGAGATTTTCTTTTAAATCTACGGCACTTAAGACAAGCATTCCATACTTTTCGGACAGTTCTCCTGCCACCTAATATCCAATACTTTTCACGTATTATGCTGAGAAGCAAATGTGTTCCAGCCTGATAATTCTCAATATGAAGGTGCTCTACAAGTCTTTGCGTAAAAATACAATTGTTAGGCAGTAGTATTGGCGAAAGAAATTGAGGAGTGTCTATACGTTCAGTAAATCGAGTTTTCACACGAATGATGTTATTTTCATCTCTGAATACACACATGTTAGGTATTGATTTTTCATCTGGAAAACTCTGAGCTTGTACAGATCGAATTAGTTGGATCTCAGCACTCTCTATCTCCTCTACTGTTAATTGTCCTCTCTTTCTCTCATTGATTCTACTCCTTATATTATTAATAAATCTTAGAACCCATGCCACTAATCTTAGGATTGAGTGAAATTTGGAAAATTTCCTAGCATACCACGGTACTTTTTCTTCTGACAAATTTAAATTACACAATCTAACTTTTTTCCTTTCTGAAGAAATTTCGGAAGCTTCGCAATCTATTTTTTCTATTATTTTTAATTCTTCCCATTCCTTAAATACTGCTTTATAATCATCTAGAAGCCCATTCCGTAGTGCGCGTTCGCACATTTTTTATGCCGCTTCCACATCAATTCTTTTTTTGGAGGGTAACTCCATTACATACGATTTAAAAGGTAAACAAAGTTCGTATCTACTATCTGGCAGAATTTTCATACTATTTTTAAATTCCTCAATCACTTTTAAATGTTCATTATTTTCATTTAACCTTTGAACTGGGTCAACAATTCCAGTGCTCTCGAGACTATACAATTCATTGATAGAAGAATCTTTAACAAATAAAGAAATTACATTTAAAACAGTATCACATTTTTCAGATACTTCCTATTTCCCGGTTAAAACGAAACCCAAACCCGTTTTTAATAAAAAAAAACCAGAATCTAATTTGACAGATCCTTCCATAAATAGCATTCCCGCAATATCCGCTCCCAGCAATAAACCGATTTCGCAATCATCGTTTGCAAGATCAGACAGAATAATACCCTTTTTAGGCCCCTTTCACATTATGTGGTTTAACAGCTACGCCGCAAAGTTGTTTATTTTTTTGCCGTGTCATGTTTGCTTTCACACTTGACGATTTGTGCCGTCAGTATTTGAGTGCGGTTTCTAATTTCATAGCTGTTTCAGAAGCAAATAGCAGCAATATGGTCTTGCACCCATCAATCAAAAGAAACGAGACTATAATCGCCTCACTTTTGCAAAAACAACGTGCAGATGAATGTCGGAATGTCTGTAGCATCTTTTGATGAATTCCACAACCGAATAAAAAATTATACTCTGCGGCAAAATACTAACATTTGGAACTGCATTCAACCGACAAAAATGGTAGCTGCGACTCTGAAGTAACTGTGTTGCCTGTTAAATCATAGGTAGGGGTGAAACGTCTTCCCTCTTCTGTGAGACGAAAGTTTGGAGAGGGGGTGCCAGCTCAGGTGTCGTCCTAGTCATGTGACCGCGGTTCAAAATGACGAGGTCCGTCCTAAAATAGCCCTCGTGTTGCTTCAAAACGGGACGTTAATATAACGAAAACAAAATTGCAAGTAACTGACATTTATTTTTAAATCTTAATCGTTTGTGTTTAAAACATAAAGTGTTATAGGGCCTTTTAACAACGAAAAAGCAATAGCGAAATTGCGACTGTCTATTACTTAGCAAAAACTTATAGATTTTGTTTTTACCATAATTACATAAAATAAGTTCCTCCCTAGATATGGATTTTAAAGTCAGTGTAATAATTTTAAGCATTGCTAATGTATATATTAATAATATATTACGTAAATCGATTATACATAAGTTGTGGAACATGGATTTCATTTGCGCGCAGGATTTAAAAAAAACTAAGCAACCGATTGCAAAGAAATGTTATGAAAATTCCCTTCGAAATATCACAGCTTTAAAATCATTTAACATGGTAAATAATCAGATATGCTTTAATCACTTTTTATGACGTTAAAATAGTATACATTTTTCTTGAAAATTATATGTAAGATACCATGCATTGAAAAAAAAACTATAACGCAATGCTTTGATTTTGAATGTTTTTTCATTGTGTTTGTATAAACATAGCAGGGAAATTTCTGTGTGTTTGATGAACAATATTTTAAAAATCCTGTGTATAAGTATTTAAAGTATAAATCACTCACCAAACATCTCTTTATATTGAGATGGGTTTTGACTATATCTTCTCAATTATTTAAAGTACACTCATGTGCAATATCATGATATATTCATGATTTAAATTTTCAAATAAAATCATAAAAAAATCGGAAACTCCATAAAGAGTTCAAAATACTGAAGAATTCTATAAGACTGTCGGAATTACTAAGAAAGGTAAAAAGTTTCGGTTAACTTTCAGTCTACGGTGCCCACTTACTTCGTTCCTCTTAGGATCGCCAACTCTCTGCCGCCAAGAATGGAGAGGAGAGGATATTTGTTTTGATTGCGCAATGATGATTTTAACGAGTGAGATGTGCGCATGTGCGGAAATTGATCTGTTCATCGGTGTTTTGCGCATGGCGCGATATTACGATTCGTTTTGATTGGTTTGTTCCGTTGTTCCGTTTGATTTGATTGGTCGATTCAATCGAATTTGTTTTGTCGGTTTGATTTTCATCTGATTTTATCATTTCGTTACGTGCGCTTCATACAGCTGTTGTTGATTATGACATTGGTTCCATTTCGAGTTGTGTGGATTAGGGATTGATAGCAAGCGGATATCAGGGTCCTAAGTGTAAACAGCAATTGGGCAATTAAAATAGGTATGTGAAGTTTTAACTACACTTTTCTCGTTTTCGAACATTTTCAGTCACTTTTAGGTTCAGAATTGTGTATGCTATTCTACGTTTCGGCTTCTCAATGAATAAGCGAAGCTACTAGTGTCCCACTTTGCAGAAAGCGAAGCCGCTGATGCTTTTTTAAGTTAAAAAAATTGCCCGGTATGCGTTTGAAATGCCGAAGGCATTGCGTGCTCAATCGCTCCTTTTCAAATGAAGCATGCGCAGTGCAGCAATGAAAAGCGCACTGCGCATCCCAAACAGTGTTTGGCGCCAGCAAATCAAATTGCGCCAAGATAAATTGGCGAGAAGCAAGTGGGCACCGTAGACTGAAAGTTTACCAAAGTTTCTTGACATTGCGACTTCAGAAATAAAACATATGTTGTTATCTTAGAATTCAGTCGTGATTATTAGACACTGCTATCCAGATTTTTATTAATTTACATGAAATAGTATATAATTCGTTTCCAATACCTTATACATGGCCGTCTTATCCAAAGGGCAAATTAGGCAGAAGAACAGGGCGCTATTGATACAAGGGATCATAAAAACTTTCTATACAAGATTTTGAACCAAAAAAATTATTTAGTTGTAATTTTAAATATGTTATACAATTTTATGTGTTATAATATGGTATAGAACCTAGTTAATAAAATAACCTAGGAGAATATAATGTTATCAAAACATTATAATGCTCCTGAATTATTTTTTTAGCTAGGCATTTTGTTTGGGCCTAGCTAAAAAATAGTTTCCTAGTTAGGGTGCTTATGGAGCGACAAACACTGTAAAATCTTAAGACGGCCCTGATCTTACACAATATAAAAATACATAAAATTCGTAACCATTGACACATTTCGAAATAAAATAAAATAGCTAAATTTTAAATAGGAAAAAATAACGAAAACATTAAAAAATTACACAGTCAACACTCAAATTAAACGAAAGTGCGTTCTATAATAACAATGAAATCATTTTAAAATGACAAAGACAATAGTAAAATTAAATTTTGAAGCATTCTATAAAAATAATGGAATCATAAATTAACTGCAAAAGCTTCGAGAAGGCAAAAAGTACAAGTTACCTTGTGAAGGTGACGGACAGCAACCGGATGAAATTCGCGCAGTATGAAAGCGTCAGCATATTTTCATACATTACTACTAAGACGAAGTCGTAACGGCACCGTTCTATTCAGTCGCGCACGCGGCTGGTTTAAACCCCAACAAACAGACTCAAACCGCGATCGGCCAGTGTGAAAACTCCCACTCATTTCTTCAGTTTACCACCAAGAGGCGGCCTAATGCATTCTTGCCGTAACGCATAATGTGAAAGGGACCTTACTCAACTCGTTAATCACAGTATCATTGCTAACTTTTGCCACTGTGCCACAAATTTTATCTTCCGAGAAAACTTTAAAGCGGAGAGAATATGATTCATCCATCGAACTAATAAGCAATTATAAACATCATGTATCTGACTCTGGGTTTCTCTCCCCCCAAATAACATACGTTGCATTTTTACTTTATTATTTGATTTAATGCCTAACTTCTCGATTGCATATTTTGAAATATAAGAGTACTGAGATCCGCTGTCAAGAAGAGTTCTTACTTGAGTTGCTTTATCTTTTTCAGCACACACTTTCACAATTAAAGTCATTAGAAATACATTATTTTTACTACAACTGTTAGACAATGAGTTAGTTTCAATAATATCAGACTTTTTCTTAATATTTTCTTTAGGATGGTCGCACATTAAATAATGCTGCGGTTTGACACAATGTAAGCAAGAATTTTTCACTTTACAGAACTTAGAAAAGTGCGTGACAGAAAAGCAGCAAAAACAAGCTCTGTTTTTTAATATGCACTTTTTCTTTTCATCTATAGACATATTTCTAGGGCGACTTTTTGGATGGTTGGTGCAATTTCCCAGTTTGGCGAGAAACCGCACCTTGTTCTTAAGTCTTACCATTTCTAGCTTCTAAACAGTCCTTGGAAGGATGTTTCTCATTGCAAAATATGCATAATAAATTTCGCTTACCTGTGTTATTCCTGATATTTGTGCTTACCAATGTAGCAGCGGTAGGATAATTATCCAATTTGTTTACAGTTTCCTTCTTCTTTTGATTGGCAGGAGATAAAAAACCAGTTCACACAAGTTCGACCATCTCTTCACCTTTCACTTCTTGTTTAATAAAATTCATTAATTTTTCTAAAGAGCGGTCCTCAGCTTGAGACGTGTCCTTCATGTTTCTGCTTCTCTCCCAAGCTACTAATATTTCTTCTGGAAGACAGGATTCCACTAAAGGACTTAAAAAATCACCGTACTTTTCTTGGGTACGTCCTAGTCTCTCAAGAGCTCGTATTTTTGCCTCTAATTCGTCATACAACGCCGGAAGATCGGTTTTCGTGCGACCGGAGGCCGCGTACTTCATGACCATTGATAGTAAATCTCTAACGTACAAGGTGCGTTCGAAAAGTTCGGTGAATGGTCCCATAGTTGAATAACCGTGTTGGTTCGGATGCTGCGCTCACACAGACGCAGTGAGAGACATAGCACCTAGTGCCCCCTAGCGTCCAAATCACGACAGTTAAGCGGAAGTGCGCGCTACTACCAATTTAAAGAGTGAGTGTGAGAAGGCCCGACACTGCGAAATGGAGCAACGCGTGAACGTCAAGTTTTGCTTCAAATTAGGCAAAACGGCGACGGAGACGCATGAAATGTCAATGAAAGTGTACGGTGTGGAAGCAGTGAGTAAAAAGTGTGTTTTTGAGTGGTTTAAACGCTTTAGAGACGGAAAGGAAGATGACAAACGCAGTGACATCCGCGTGAGGCAGTTCCTCTCTACACGCAAGGTGACAGTTCTTGAACACCCTCCATATTCTCTAGATCTGGCACCTGCAGACTTTTTGTTTCTCCGCCTCAAAGGAGTCCAGAAAGGTCTACGCTTTTCCGACATATCCAGCAACGTGTGACAACGGTGCTTCGAGCGATACCGAAAGAAGCGTTTGCTGACAGTTTCCAGCAGCTGTACAACCGATGTTAAAACTGTATTGTAGCTAATGGTGATGACTTTGAATGCCGGTAAAGGTATTTTGTTTGTATACATTGTTTCCTTTATTTTATTAGACCATTCACCGAACTTTTCGAACGTACCTTGTATATCTGTACTAGCAAGGCATCACGACCAAATCTCTCTTTTAACTGAGCAATAGCCTTTGGATAGTTCTCGGCTGTAGCCGGGAAGCTTTCCACCACAGGGGCCGCTTTCGTTTTTGGAACCACAGCCTGCAGGAGATACTGCATTTTATCCTCATTGGGAATACTTGTATCCTCATGAATTTTTCTAAACTGGCTCCAGAAGGACAAATATTCCTTCGCATCTCCGGTAAATTTCTTCAGCTCAAATCAGGAGTTCAAGGAAGTTTGAATTTTCTCTTTTCAGAGAATTCTTTTATTTCTGTCTCTTTCATAGACAACCGCTGAATTTGCGCACACAGTTCGGAGAATCTGTCTCTGTACTTTTCGGCCGACAAAAAGTCTTCAGACGCCCTTTCGGCGTCTTTATCTTTCAAAATGAGATTTGTAATCTCCCTTAGGCATTTTTCTAAACGTGTAAATTTATCTTCAATTTGTGCTTTCGAAATCGAAAGTTGATTCACATTTGGAGCTCCTTTTATAAGCTCATCCTCAATAATTTTCCCGCAAATCGTAATCGACGTACGAAGCGCTTTTCGTTGTGTTTTCAACTGTCACGTCCATTTTCTTCTAGGATCAAAATATCAACTGAAAACCAAAATCGCGCCCCACGTTGGGCGCCAGAAATTATGTAGCGTAACTCTCTTCTGCACAATAATTCAAATATAAACGTAGGGCTGACATCTACCCGATGTCTGGTTTTGGCTGAAATGAACTGAATAGGCAAGGATGTGACAAATAAAAAAACATTTAATTACGGACAAACACAACACACAACATTACATTGAGAAGTTACAAATACCGGGTCTATTCTGGTACCCCCGGTTGGGTTGGAAGACGTCACTTTTTCCGCTCGTTTACAACGGGAAAAGTGACGGCTCCCAACCCAACCGGGGGTACCAGAATAGACCCCTAAATCTGCATCTGCAAAGTGAAAACAGAATAACAACAACTGACGTCAGTTTAAATTGGCTCTGATTGGTTGTGGAGATGATGCCATTCGCCAGAATTTTTCTTTTTTCTTGATAAAGATGTAATTTTTTAAATGTTGTGAAAACTTGCTGAATTTAATAACTTTTTTCATGTTTTATTTTCTTATGTAATTGGAAAAATAAACAAATGGTTTGTAATATTAATTTATAAGATTTATTCATGTTAAAATAATTGGCATGGGAAAAAGTTTATTACTTTTCCTCTCTCTAGAAAACTGGTAAAATTACATCAATATATTGAAAAAAAGACTACAATTTATTTTCTGTAAATGTATAATATTATTATAAATGTATATTTTGTAAAAGATAAATGGTTTAACCCTCCCCTTAACAATGGTTTTATGAAAGCAAGAAAGATGCATTATAATGCATCTTATAAGAGCAGAAGTTAAATCTTCCCACCTCTTACCCTTGGTGTCTTTTGAAAAGTTGCGATCAACTTTCCCACTTAAAATTTGTGGATATTTTTCAAAATAATCCAACATAATTTCGAATTTTGAAGCAAATGTACGCTTCGCCATAGTTCCTTTGGCGATTCAAAATTCGAACTGAATCTGAAACCATAAACAAAAATAACGGATGACTATCGCTTGATTTGCTGCGCGCGCAGCAGAAATACGTCACTTCCTAGCGTAAAGCGAGATGTTCGAAACGACGGAGGTACGAGAATCAGACCCCTTCTTTCGGTCAAGAAAAATCCATTAACGTTCCGCGATCGAAAGGCGAAACGCTCCCAACTCAACTGAGGTACGAGAATAGACCCGCTAAACTGTTTTTTTGATTTCATTAATTTTTTAAATTTTGATTTGAGAATATGATTTGAAGTCAAAGAGCGGGCGATTTTCGCTAATAACTACGTTTTGCTAGTAGAATAAATTATTAAATTAGGGTTCAAAAGTAATTACTTTAAAATGGGACAAAATGTATAAGTTATTATTTTTCAACAAATATTGACTGTTTTTCGGTTTAATTTTGTTTATAAACGTTAAACTTTCAACATTAAGAAAAAGGCGATATATAGTTTTCTTTAAAGTGCGAGTTCTATATTTAGTTAAAAGATGGAGAATTTTTCAAATTTTTTTACAGCCTACTTCGATTTTTACAGATTATCATTGATTTATTGAATTAATAAAAAGAAGTACTGTCTAGGAGATGCTATTAAAAATATGATGTTTTTAAAAACATAGACAAAGATCAAAACCAGATATACACAACTGTATGCAGGTTGTGGTGTGTAAGTGTGATGTATCAACTTTGCAGCAAACTTGTTTTGCAATTGTGGTGTGCAGTTCGCCATAACAATTTCACAGCAAACTTGTTTTGAAAGTGAGTTGGTCGATTATGCTATTTTTCTTCTTACGATTATCAAAACGCATTTTATTGAGAAATTAGCTAAAAAACTACCCAAAACAACAAAAAGTATTAAATAAAAAAATTTTTAGATTAAATATTAAAATTGCGGCTTCGAGGTGCATTGAGTCACTATTAAGACTACCTGCGGCTAAAAGTGCGATAGATTCGTCTGGGCATCGCGCACACACACACACACACACACACACACACACACTTTTAACATCAGTATTGGCACCGTTTCGGTTACGTATTGCTCGAAGTAACCAAATTTGTAATTTAAACAAGTATATTCGTTATTTCTGATAAAGCTATTGTAAGAATCCTTGTAGTAAAAGTACTTTGAAAATTCCTATTTCTTTGAAACCAAAAGGGTGGCCTCCCAAAACTTTCTCATATGAATAACACGGGTAGGGGGAAAATACACCGCGCGCCATAAAACGTGCGGTATTCCCTAAGGTGGGAAAACGCTCGCTCTAGCGTTCGCGCCTTTTTTTTGCGTCGTAGAATGAGGGAAAAAATCGAATATCCAATTTCAACCTTTTTTTTAATTGATTTATCGAAACTGGAGACAAATCTACAATTAGGTTTTCCAGACTACCGAAATTTCATTTATCTAAGTCATTTCTTTTAGAAGATATTGTATTCAGAAGTATGCGATTATACAACCGAAAGCAGTCAACCTTTGACGTTATTTGGCCCAAAATTTGATGAGGACCTGATGATAAAACTGAGTACCAAATTTTATCATCTAGCTATTCAGTTTTTTGAGTTATAGCGTTCACATGAATGCGGAGAGACAGACAGGCAGACTTCCCGTAGCGGATTTTGTCCAAAATTTGATAGAAACCTACAAATTATGTGCTAAGATCACATACCAAATTTCATCTCCGTGGCTCTAATAATTTTCGAGTTATCGTTTCACACATAGACAGATTGATATAACCTAACTTCTGTTTTTCGCGCTCAGGAGGTCTAAACGTGGAGATCCGTCAAAATCTCGAGTTCGAATTTTTTGACGATTACAATACTTTCTCTTTATGTACTCGTATACGAGAAAGTAAAAGATGCAATTTAGTTCTTGTTCTTCTCTGATTCAACTTTAGAAAAATCTCAGTTTCACGAGTGGATAACTCAAGGTTCAATAACTTTTATGATGCTTATAGGCTGGTGGTATAATATCTGTAAACCAGATGGGTATTCTCCCACTTTCTCGTATAACTCCCAAAAGGTGCTGTTTCCCTTCACCCCGAGTGGATAAAAAAATTCGAACCTACTCTAATAGAATCATGACTATGAGAAGGTTTTCATTGCAGATTAAAGTGATTCTAGAATATTTACATCAACGATCAAATTCAAAGAGATGCGTGCGATTAAAAGCGAATAGATTTTCTACTCTTCCGTCTCAAGGACAAAGTGGTACAATCCTACCGCGTGCACAGGCATTGCTACTGAGATTTCTACCAGTACGCATGCGCATGGAGTTAGTTTCAAAAGGAAAAAATGCGATTATACAGACCGAAAGACAGTCAGCCCGTTGACGGATTTGTCAAAATTTTATACGGAACTACATTCTTGACGATAAAACTGTGTACCAAATTTTATCCATATGGCTATTCAAGTTTTTTGAGTTATAGTGTTCGCATGACCGTGGACATACAGACAGACAGAACTTCCCGTTGACGATTTCGTCCAAAATTTGATACAAACCTAAATATTTTCAAAGACCACATACCAAATTTCATCCTCGTAGCTCTAATAGTTTTCGAGTTATCGTGTTCTGAACAGACATAATTCCAAAATTGTGTTTTTCGGACTCAGGGAGGTCTAAAACGTGGAGATTCGTCAAATCTCGAGTTGAATTTTTGACATTACAATACTCTCTTTGTATACTTCGTATACGAGAAAGTAAAATGAACCTCTGGTCCGAAACATCGTAGCGTGATAATATTTTAGGCTTGATTCGTCTGTCTGGTCTTCGTCTGACTTGACTGCATCAGCCGTTACCTTCTGTGTGTAAGGGAATGCGGGAACATTGATACACTTTTTTTGGAAAGCTAAAAAATGATTTTTCCAACGGTAATAATTAGAGATAATACTTTAAATTTATACATTTGTTAATCTAACGGTAATAATTAGAGATAATACTTTAAATTTATACATTTGTTAATCTAACGGTAATAATTAGAGATAATACTTTAAATTTATACATTTGTTAATCTAACGGTAATAATTAGAGATAATACTTTAAATTTATACATTTGTTAATCTAACG
>BGPR01006388.1:0-21610 GCA_013235015.1 Araneus ventricosus | reverse complement strand
GTAATAATTAGAGATAATACTTTAAATTTATACATTTGTTAATCTAATGTAGGATTTCAGCCGAGTTTTGGTCATAAATGACATAATGAAATACTTATTGCACTTTTTTCCTAAAAATTAATTTGTATCAATCTGCCCCATACTAGGGGTACATTGATACACACGGAAATATCGAAAATAATGATGGTTGATAGGTGTGGTATCAAAACAAAATTTGTTTTATCAATAAATTTTCATTCCAAATCAAGGTTTAAAAATTTAACAAAGTAACAAAATTTTACTGTAATCAAAATGTAACATTTTTAATGAGACTGGAAAAATGGAACAATAATGTCTCAGAAAATAATTTATCTCTGCAAATAATAAAGGAGAATTCGTGTGTGTGAAAATACTTTGGAGAAAGGGAATGTGTGCTTCGAAGCCGTGTTTCAAAATTTTAATGAATTAAAAATTAAGGGAAATTTTTGAGTTCTTCCATTATAAATTACGAAAATAATAGAGCACAAAAGTAATTTTTATCCCATCTGAAAATGCAAAAAATACCTTTTTGATGATATTAATTAACTTTCTGTACAATTTTTTTCTCCAATTTTAATAAATTCGTAAAAAATATTTTAAACTTAATTTACAATAATACTTTTCATTTTTACAATGAAATTCAAACCGTTTTCATTGTTCAAACAAATATTTAATTGTGTGTTTCTATTAGATAGTTTATTTTTACGTTTTCTTTCATGTCTGAAGACGATTTTGCAAAGTAGTTGCTGTTAAAGCACATTGATACACACAGAAGACTCTTTTCAATGTGCCCCGGGAGTCAAATGTATCAATCTGCCCCAAGAGCGAGATCATGTAAAAACAATGCTAAACAACCTCAAAACTTAATATAGTTAAAATACAGAATAATACATAATTAATACACAGAAAAATAAATGTTTTTTCCTCCCTTTGGAGTAGATTCCCTGGCAGGAAAACGTAACTAATGAAAGGAATCACACAACACATACTTAGAGTAAAATTCACTTAGACTAGAAGATGAGCAGTTTGTTTCATTTGTAAATTAACTTTTGACTTAACATTGCCGAAAAATATACCGTGTGCTAAGTGTCATATATATGATAGGATGTGAACATCTTGTACCATTCCAATAATCAAAATGCACGCACTGTATCAATGTTCCCGCGTATCAATCTACCCCAACTCCCCTAACGATTTTTATATCATGCAATTTACAGAAATAATGTCTATCCGTATGTCCATAGTGTTTTATAGCAACTATTTATAATACTAATTTCTCTCCCCTCCCTTTTTTACTTCCTCGTATACGAAGTGTACAAAGAGAAAGTATTGTAATCGTCAAAAAATTCGAACTCGAGATTTTGACGAATCTACACGTTTTAGACCTCCCCGAGTCCGAAAAACACAATTTTGGAATTATGTCTGTCTGTGAACACGATAACTCGAAAACTATTAGAGCTACGGGGATGAAATATATATTTGGTATATGGTCTTAACACATAATTTGTAGGTTTCTATCAAATTTTGGACCAAATCCGTCTACGGGAAGTCTGTCCGCGTTGATGTAAACACTATAACTCAAAAACTTGGACGGCTAGATGGATAAAATTTGGTACACAGAGTTATCATCATAAATGTAGGTCCATATCAAATTTTGGACAAAATACGCCGAAGGGTTGATTGTCTGTCGGGATGTATAATCGCATATTTTCATTCGCAATAACTTCTTAACAAAATTACTTAGATAAATGGAATTTTGCATGTGGCCTTCTAACCTTAATTGTAGATTTGTGTCCAATTTTTGTGTTAATCGGTGGAAAAAAGGCCTTCAAATTGCATAATTGTTTTTTCTAATCCGATTCTCCATGCGCATGTTTACTGGTAGCAATCTGTGTGCACGCAGAAGCTATTGAGCGAATTACGTCACTTTGTTCTTGAGCCGGCAAGAGTGGAACCTAGCAGTGTGTGATAGATGCGTTTTAATCGGTACGCATATCTTCGAATTTGATTCTTTATCTAAATATTTCACAATCACTATAATCTACAATGAAAAAACTTCTGATAGTCATTGGAGTCTGGGTTACAGTAGGTTCGAATTTTTTTTATCCACGCGGGGGGGAAGGGAAGCAGCACCTTTTTGGGGAAGTATACGAGAAAGTTTAGGTGGGACCACTCCCGATGGTTTAGTAAGGGAATGTTCATTCATTTCTTTCTATCGTATGCAAAAATGGTAATTTTTAAACCGATTGTCAAATAAGCTTTTTTTAAGTAATTATTTTTCCTGCATTCCTTACACTCTCTTTTATAGATTTACACAACCAAGTTTGATATATTAGAAATAATACAGTTTAAAGTTAATATTGAGTTATTTGACAGAAATTCATTACACTTCCAGTAGCGGCGACTGGGAGTTATAAAGTACCCAGATAGCAAAGAAGGTTGCAGTAAGGTTACCATTTCACTTTCCATAGGCTGTCCGCGAAAGCATTCCCTCGCAAACCGTTTCGGAACCCATTCCTGCAAAATTGACGTAGGAAAGCTTTCTATGAACCACCTATCTCATTTTGTGTAGCCACGTCCGGTATAGTGGTTAGTGCGCTTGCCTCTCAACTCTATGAACGCGGGTTCGTTCTCCGGCTCTGAGGAATTTGAAGTTTTGTCACAATCTACAACGAAATCGTGCAAGTAAGTTCAATTAAAAATTAGATTAATAAAATTAATTGAAATTATTAAGCTTTGATTAATTAAGATTCCCAATTGATCTAATTAATTGACATTCCAGATAACTCTTAAGTTGGACTACGATGACGTCAGAAGAAGGGGTATATAAAAAAAGAAGGTTGGACCCCTCTGTAGGAATGCGGCTTCGGAGGTAGTGAAGGGGGTTCTATTTTGTCCTCCGAAGGAGGGCTCTTAACAACCTTTTGAAAGGCCTGCAACAAGCTTATAATAAAAGCTTGGGGAAATCTTACTAAAAACCTTACAGTAAACCTTGTTTCTTGTTGACTAGCGAACCCTTCCGCTACTTTGCCGAAAGGTTGAACCCTTGTCATGGAAACCTTTGTGACAACCCTTTACCCTTGCCAACGACAAGGATTCCTAAAACTTTTAGACATGCTTTCTTTGCTATCTGGGTAGGGGGTAAAAAATTTATAAACAACTAAAAGTATCGTGGAGTATAGGGGGTAGACAAACAAATTTTTAAAATCAAGCAACAAAGTTATCTAGTTTTTCCGGATACTATTGCTTTTTTTTAAAAAAATTCTAGTTTTAGGCAGCTAAAATGAAATAAAAATTTAATTTTTCCTGCAAAAAGAGAAGGGGCTACAGCAGCCCCTTCCCCGCCTCCCAGCCACTGTACAACTTCATCCGTATCATTAAAGTTTTCGATCTCGGAAACAATGTACGCTATTTCACCCTAAGAAAAGACTGTGGGGGTAAGAAGCACTGATCTAGAACATAATGATTCAGCTAAAATTAAATTCTGCTCAAAAGATTATGTTTCATATTAAAAATATCGCTGTTAACGACGGTCTAAGAAAAAAATCTCCAGTAGCTGTACTCCAGATTATTTATCCTTTATTCTCATCATATCAGAAATCTCCTGCTTCGGTATAAGCTTCATGAAATTTGCCCCCGGCACTCATTATCAGAGAGACAGTCTGGATTATTTCTAGCTTTGTAATACAATTACGAAGTCTGGGTTATTTTTGGCTGAACAATAAGGATTATTTTCAGCTGAGTAATACCAAACCGTTATATTAACATCTAGCCGAAATAGTAATAATATTATAGACGTCAGTTTGATTTATTCGTAGATTGAAATATTTGTAACGAATAAAAATATATGTAATAAAAGAATTATTAAAATATTTAAAGAAAAGAAATTAATTAGATAAAAAAATCGTTTGACCATAAAAGAAAATCGTTTGGCCATAAAAGGAATTAATTTAAAAAACAATATCGTTTGGTCATAAAAGGAATTAATTTAAAACAATATCGCTTGGCCGTAAAAGAAATTCTTTTAAAAAATAGTTTGGTTTTTAATTATTTTCTAAAGGTTATAAAGATAGAGTGGCAACGATATTTTTGTCTGAGTGAATGTTGCCTAGCAACGAAGAAGAAAAAAGATTGCTAAGAGGAATTCGATGTGAATTAATGTATTGTGAGTTATGTGAGTGTTTGTGCAAAATGTCTGGGTTGTGGAAATCGTCAATAAATATCTTTTTTTTATAAAGAAGGCTTAAGATTCTACATGAAATCCTGCAAATACAGTACGATATCATGGATGAGAAAACCATTATGAAACAATTAGATACAGATCTCAACAGAAAGTCTTTAATATATTTGTTTATACGTAGACAAGAATTGATAATCATTTGTATCGCATGATTATGAATATCAATAATTTGTTGCAGAGATTAATAAAAGAAGTTTTAAGTTTAAGTTAAGTTAGATTAATATCCTGTCTTGAAGCACCGTTCGGGCTATTTTGAGACTGTCTTCCAAATTTAAGACAGTGGACGGATGGTGAGGACGATATCTGAGCCATCACTACCCTCTCCATATTTGCACGCCAATGGTCTATCGAAGGGGTAGTGTAGATGCCTCGGACGTCTTATGTCCTTAGGGGGTGTCCCATATCCATCCAACTGGTACAGTAACTGTAATGGCTTCAGGAACAAGGGCTTGGGGCGGCGTTCTGTTTTAGGGGGGCGCCGTGAAGACAAAAAATTAGTGCGTTTATGCCACTTTTTAAAATCAAATGTCATGATGGGGAGAAAAATAATTTCCCGACCATAGGCACAATTTATTCTTGCAAAATCACTGATTAAAGACTACAGCAGGAAGGTTGTATCATGCCCCAGGCGCTGCTGAAACTCGCTACGCCACTGTCATCAGTGGAAGTAAGTTATTGCGCTGTTTTAAGGGCGTTTTCATGATTTTTCTTATTTATTTCTAGTAAAAAAAAGCAGTGCCGGAACGGCGTTTCAGCTCCACTACACCCGTGAAGTATATTTAGTCATCGCCATCAAGTTTTAGGTACGCCAGGCCTATATCAGCTATGGATATTTGGTGGAATCGGGTTTCGAACCTGCAATCCCCCGGGTAGGAAGCCGAAGCTTTGCCATCAGGTGGCTGCGAGCCAACTTTTTAAGTTCGGATAGATATTACTGTGTTCAACAATACGTTATTTTGACTGTTTTTCTTGTATGTAGTTGGTACTTCGGCTATTTTTGCAAATTGCAAACGGATACCATTACTTAAAAATAAATAAGTATTTTAAAAACCATTATATATAACGGACTGAATATAAAGGCCGGCCTTTTCGTTATTTCGGGGTTGGGGGGTGGAGACCAGTCTTTCGTTGAAAATAACTTATATAGCAAAACTTCGTCTGTTATTTCCCTTATTGTTTTGTTAATTTTTCTTTTGAAATGTATTTCCAATGCTATTGGTTTAAACGATGATTCGTTATATCGTATTTTAAATATTTTTAAGGTTTTCTTTGATAAGATCGTAAATAACTGATATACCTTCTTCTTTTTTATAGCTTTTTATACACTTTTATTTAAGTTGATTTGAGTCTCGAATTGTATCTCTGAGAGATACGATGTTTTGGGATTTTTAGCAACAAAGGCTGTTATCCCCTAATTCAGAAAAAAATTCATTCCAAAATTCGTTTCAATCTGCTTAAAAAATAATATCAAATTGCCGTCAATAGATGGTCTAGAGGTATTGCCGTTACAAATCTGTCAGGACAAAAAAAAAAAAAAAAAAAAAAAATGGCGCGCTCCTAGATGGGCGGCCATATTCTTTTTACTTTCTCGTATACGAAGTATACAAAGGGAAAGTATTGCAATCGTCAAAAAATTCGAACTCGAGGTTTTGACGAATCTCCACGTTTTAGACCTCCCTGAGCCCGAAAAACACAATTTTGGAATTATGTCTGTCTGTCTGCGAACACGATAACTCGAAAGCTATTAGAGCTACTGGGGATGAAATTTGGTATGTGATCTTGACACATAATTTGTAGGTTTCTATCAAATTTTGGACAAAATCCGTCTTCGGGAAGTCTGTCTGTCTGTCCGCGTTGATGTGAACACTATAACTCAAAAACTTGGACAGCTAGATGGATAAAATTTGGTACACAGTTTTGTCATCATGAATGTAGGTGCTTACCAAATTTTGGACAAAATACGCCGAAGGGTGATTGTCTATCGGTCCGCAGAATCGCATATTTTTAATCGCAATAACTTCTTAACAAAATTACTGATATAAATGAAATTTGGTATGTGACCTTCTTACCTTGATTGTAGATTTGTGTCCAATTTTTGTGTCAATCGGTTAAAAAAAGGCGTTCAAATTGCATAATTGTTTTTTCTAATCCGATTCTCCATGTGCATGCGTACTGGCTGCAATCTCTGTGCACGCGGAAACTATGGAGCGAATTACGTCAATTGTCCTTGAGACGGCAAGAGTGGAACCTAGTGATCGATGTGTTTTAGTCAGCACGCATCTCTTTGAATTTGATTCTTTACCTAAATATTTTCCAATCACTATAATCTACAATGAGAAACCTTCCGATAGTCATTGGATTCTGGGTTACAGTAGGTTCGAATATTTTTATACACGCGGGATGAGGGGAAACAGCCCCTTTTTGGGGAAGTATACGAGAAAGTTTAGGGGAGACCACTTCCACTGGTTTCTTAAGTTGACTTGTTTCATATTTGTAAAGATGGAATTTCGTAATCGATATTTCGCTCACTTCTCGACGTGCTAGAGCTCTGAAATTTTGTGCAGTTGTGTGTTCTCGATGTTAGTCATTATTTTAATGTTTCAGAACTTAATCATAAATTAATATTATAATTTAATTAAAAAGATTCCATGCGAGTAGTATTATCTGGTAGCGTATAAAAGATTTCATAATATTTACAATAATGAATTATAAATTTAAAAAATTGAAAATAATTAAAATAAAAAATCTTTTTAGGGCACTAATAAAAGCGTGCTTTTAAAAGCTGTATTCATCAATTTTCTTCTGCTCTGTAGTATATAACTTCAATGGATATTCTAGAAGAAACTAGAAAATCACCCGTCATGCCTCTTCATTCGATAGATTTCCCTTCAAATTTGACGTGTTTAAATAAATATATATGCGAGAGAAATGTTTAACATTGATTGAAAACAAATAAAATAAACATATGTTTCATGACAGGAAATATTTATTTATTTACATATTTCTTTATTCAAAAACCTCTCGGTAAATAACATTCCGTGTAAAGTATTTTTCGTTGTTTAACAATTTTATTATAATTCAATAACCATGAAATTCTCAGCTTGTCGAACGTAAGTCAAAAGTTAAGATTTGAAAGGAATTCTTTTTCGAAATTCTAATCAAAACAAAGCACTTCTCTGCTTGTCAAACGTTGCCAAAAAATATTATCAAATTATATCATCACGATTGCAATAAATAATCAGATGCATCGTGGCGTCCAAAATATATCACGCGCATGATATACCACTGACATGATTTACTACTTTCTATTTAAAAACGGATATTAATTTGAAATATATGATTAATATAATTTAACATTTCTCGGGAGCTATTGATCATAGCGAGATAAATTTTATATCAATCGATAGCAAATTTTATTTCACTATTTTAGAGCTATTAAATTTGAAATTAGCACGACAATTGCTTTTTGAATTTAAAATTATTGAAATTTAGGTGCTTTAACAATGAAATAATGCTGTTTAACGTCTCACAGTGCTATGGCGCGAGTTTTATTGTTGGTGACGTCAGAGTGTTACCGAGAGACAGATCTGGGCTATTATATTAGTAATATTTCCGAAAAAATGAAAATAACTTCTAAAGATTAGAAATAGATAAATAAATCATGTCTATTACCACATCTTTGTCTTTTGCATCTTTCTTTCTTTTTCGCATTAGAAATAAAAAATCGCGAAGTCTGCCAGGTAATATTTATGATAAACGAAATGGCATTAACTTTAAATGTTCCATGAATGGCTTATAAATTTTCGGTTCGAAAATTCGTTTATAATATTATCGCTTTTATTCACTTCGTGATTTTTTTCTGTTAAATATATAAAATTAGTTTTGGAATATTTTTTTCGGGTTTTTTTATTTTTTTTCTGGTAAAAACGTCTAACCGTCTCTTATTTAAGTATCACGATTGGTCATTTTTCATTCAATTCCTACTATTAGCTCACACTCTCCCTATATATATTTATTTATATATCTTGTTCAAATTTTCAATCGTTAATAAAATACTTTTTATTCATCCACTCAAGTTCAAATACATTTTTTAAAACTTGTAGTGGATGACACTTGATGTTAATACAGTTTTTTCAAATATTAATTCATTAATTAAATTAAATTAATTAATTTTAGTTTTTTATGGGAGAAAGCATATGTCGCCTTGAGTCGTTTGGTTCGAATTTTTCTCAATAGATGGAGCTAGGTTTGCCAGCTTCTAGACCTAATATCCTTTGTTTTTTGGTATGTTCACGAAGGCGTCATTTTTTCATGTATTTTTGTCAGAGGGTAATGTTGATTACTTTCTTTATCGCTTTTAAGCGTGTAGATCGCTGATCTAAGTAGGAATTGACTTTAAATTTTTTTTATATTACTTGTTTTTAGATGAAAACGTTTTGCCCTGTCAAATATAGAGTGAGAAAACGCTGAGCAGGTACACATCCCATTCATTTTTTCTGTACACTTTTGTAACGACAATTTCTTAGTGAATTCCAGTAAAAATAATTATTGAGTCAAATTTCAATGAAATTCCGAAAATTGCAAGTTGCAAGCACCATTTTAGTGCACGAAAAGGTAATAAAATCTAAAAAGCTTACTCTAGATAGTTATCACATTAGTCGTTTTTCTTTATCAAGAAACCTGAACAAACAAAAAAGACATTTCAAGTTTCGGAAAGAAATAAACAACATAGGAGAAGACTTTTCGAAAATTAATAGTTCAGTTTCAGTTATATTAATACTGAGCTGACACCTCCCTCTCCAAACTTCTTCACCACACCAGCGGGATTACGTTTGGCCCAATATGTATTATTTAGCTTACAAAAGGCCTAATACACGGCGGATAGTCGGTGGAATCGGGTTTCGAACCTAGAGCCCTCCGGCCCTGAAACCGGCTTTGCAGTCCTGATGGCCGGACGACCTCATATTATCAGTTGTGAATCGGATAAAGCCATGGGATAAAGAGCGGGTAAAGCTTTATCTTATGACGAGTATAGTAGAGGCTGTATTTTCATTGATAATTGACCACTGTATTCTGAAACAGATAAGTTACAAAAATTTGTTGCAAGTGGAGAAATGTGTTTGCCTAAAATGTAAATTCTAGACGCCTTGTATGTGTTGAAAAGAAAGCTGACAATGAATTAAAAATTTACTGTTAATTGTACGTACGTTCAATTGTTTTCTATCGAAATGAAAAAATAAATTTTTCTTGGGATATCTTCTTAAAGTTATTTTGTTTCATATTTCCAATCTAAAATTCATATTACTTGCTACTTACTAATGAAAAATTCATTTTTGTTTAAAGTCAGTCATTTGACTGGTTACAGTTTAAATAGGTACATGTTAAACATCGGTACATTTGGTGCTAACACACACATATTTAAAATACTACCGGGCGTGTTCTTCCCTCGACCTTCTTCTTTAGTTCCACAAAATGGCGGTTTTTGTGTTTAGCTTCGTTGTATGGTTTTAAATAGTTGTTTTGAACTTCTTCCATTGACCACCTGGGTCGAAAATTTGACATTTTGGTGTAAAAAGAACTTACACAAGGACCCACACAAGTTAATCTTTCTATCTTGTTCTGCTTTAGAATTACCTTGTTCACAGATAGGCAGACAGAACGCCTCCCCATACCCCCGTGCCTGATACCATTACGGCAACTGAATCCCAGATAGACACGATTTGAAGAAAACAAATCAATCAGTATAGAAGAGGGAAAATATAGGATGTTCCGAGGGAAAATCGATACTTTTTAATCACCTAAGTCATGAAACTTCTATTTTACAGCATAAAATTCTACCGAAATTAAATAATTCTGGGTTTATCTACGAATATGGTTTCTTTTCAAAATTCCCAACTTCTTAGTTTTAAATTTCAGATCTTTTAATACCCACAAAAATCATGTCTTCGCATTGTTTTAAGGCCTGTAACTCATTATCGCCTTATCTGTTGCTAATACCTTAAATCAACCGTGGGGTTTAAATTCCTTACAAGCGAAATTAGCAGCAAATTCCTAAACTTATCTGGTTCTCATTCAATTCCTCTTTTCAGCTCCTAATCTGAGAATATTCCATCCAGGGCTGCATCGTCAAATCATTTCCTTTGCTTAGCTCAGGCGAAACGTAAATCTTTTAGAGATAGCTCTGAATTAAAGATATTTAATTAGGTGCTTTAGTGCTCGGGCCATTGTTCGTCGAATGAGTCCTCAAGTAATTAAAGCCAGATTTGGAGGCGTATTTATTCCAATTTAATGAAAGGGATCATGGAGTTAAAATGCACCGCGAGGGTAAATGTCAGAAATTGCACTGCGTGAACCGATCTTCTGCAATGAATAGGACTGACACTGAAGTACCACACTGAATGAGAATGGTATAATTTAAAGCCTACGAATATGACTTATGACTGGTGCCCCGAATGGTTACATATTTTAATTCAGTTGTTGGTAGAGGTGAATTTTAATGGTATTAATGAGCTTAGATGCATCGCGGGCTAATCTGAAGTTGTGACACGGTGGAAAGCTTTTGATGGAAAGCAGGAGTTGTAATCCCGCATTTGGGTTATGCTGATAAGGGTATCTTGTCAGTTAAATTGACTTTAGGATCGTGGAGTTGAGGAAACGATTTAACTCGTTGTGACCGAGATGCTAATCCGTTAGCAAGGGCTTTTCTGGCTTACTGCAGCATCCGAGCGTCTAAAGTCAGGGACAGAGTGATAACGTTTTTACTCAGTAACATTTTGAATAATGAGAAAATGATCAACAGCTTAAAACTTAGGTGTTCTTTTTAACATGGTAATGTTTTAGGCTTGATACTATATATCTATTGAGAAGAAACTTTCAATTTCTATAAAGTTTAAATAGTGCACAGTGCATCGCGGGCTAATCTGAAGTTGTGACACGGTGGAAAGATTTTGATGGAAAGCAGGAGTATAATCCCGCCTTTGGGTTATGCTGATAAGGAGTATCTGGTTAGTGAAAGTGCCTTTTAGCTTCGTCGAGTTGCGAAAACGATTTAACTCGTGACCGAGATGCTAATCCGTTAGCAAGGTCTTTTCTGCCTTACTCCAGCATCAGAGTGTTTATAGTCAGGGACAGAGTGATACCGTTCTCACAAAGTAACATTTTGAATAGTCAGGAAATGATCAACAGCTTAAAACGAGGGTGTTTTTGAGAAACTTTTAATTTCTATAAATTTAAATTAATTTTAAACAGTGCATCGCGGGATAATCTGAAGTTGTGACACGGTGGAAAGCTTTTGAGGGAAAGCAGGAGTATAATCCCGCTTTTGGGTTATGATGATAAGGAGTATCTGGTCAGTCAAAGTGACTTTTAGTTTCGTCGAATTGAGGAAACGATTTAACTCGTTGTGACCGAGATGCTAATCCATTAGCAAGGCCTTTTCTGGCTTATTCCAGCATCAGAGTGTCTAAAGACAGGGGCAGAGTGATACCGCTTTCACTCAGTAACATTTTGAATAATGAGAAAATGATAAACAGCTTAACCCTTTATATCTCCATTTTTTTCTAGTAATGGTATAATAAAATAACTTTGGTATTGAGGTTAATTTAAGTAAAGAAATTCATTTATTTTATTAGATGACATTATTTTTTGTTAATTAATTTTATTAATTACTAATTAATTACCAAGTCAAGACACTTCGTAATAGTTTGATTTAAGAAATTGGAATATCCAGGTTTTTGTTTCATCGAAAAATTTGGCGAGAATTTACGCCAACCTTAAAAAATGCATTTGAAAATTGATAAATTTGGTGGGAAGTATGTTCCCAAGGACGCAGAAAGTGTTAAAACGTGTTTTTTTTGACATGGTAATGTTTTAGGCTGGATACTATATATCTAGTGAAGATAAACTTTAAATTTCAATAAATTTCGATTAAATTTCAATAAATTTCGATTAAATTTAAACAGATTTAAATTCTAATTAAAATATTGAAAAACACTCTCTTAAAAAGCATCTACTTCCCAAGAATGAATTCTTTCTAAATTTGGTAGTAATAGCGCCAACAGTCTGTTCTGTAGAGCGTTTTGGACGATTTTTCCATTTGCAATACACAGATAGTGTGTTAGCCTAAAATCATTATCACGGTAAACATGTTTTCGACTGTTATCTGGTTTATAAACTACAGCACCTTTTACGCGTTTCTCGTTTATACGCCGTTTGCTTTTATAAGACGTTTCAACGCAGTCCCGCTTCATTCGTAACCATTGTAATTGTTGATTTTGAACGCGAATATGATTTAAGAATTGTATTAGCTTGAGATCATCTCTACTATTTATATAAGCAATACCTGAATGACGATTACATCATTATTAATTTTAAATCTCATGTAATTTAAGAAAACAGACTAAAATCAGTGACTCACCTCTATTCCGAAATGATACTATAAAGTTTTTATTACCCGAATTGACATTATGGTTAGAATATCATCAGAGTATATGAATGGAGTTTACGATTAATTTATAAACTCAAGAGCGCTTACAGATATTACTCCTTGTGTAACGAACACAGAATTGAGAGTAACCACAAAAAAGAAAGAGTGTTCAGAGTTCAGTCAATTGAGTGCGCCCTCTCTTGGCGATCTCTTGAATCTCCAGTAATCACAAAAATTCTTCGTTCATACGACGCAAAGCTTCGGTTATACAGGCTGCTCATAAATTATTGGACCCATTTCAAAAATTAATAGTAATAAAAAAACTAATAATGTTACAACTGCGTTTTTCTTTTCTTTTTTTTAATGAGACAGCAAATAAAAAAGTTTTTTTCACATATGTACCACTGAGGCGTTCTAAATTTGCTACGGCGAGAAATTCCCATACGCAATGGCTGCCGATCAGCAGAAGCCGATGCATGTTTTATGGTTTTTTCTTGCATACCTCGAAAACTATTTAGTTTTCGAATTACATCCGATTTAACAAATTCAAGAGCGTAAAGGTCAAAAACAAATTCGTACTTTCATTTTTCTTCTCTTTAATAGTAATGACTCTCAAAAATGGGACATGTCCAATAATTTACGACCAACTAGACCACCGTAACGGCGCGTTAATCATATGAAATTTTGTTTTTTAAATGAGCTCCCATTTTTAAAAATCGTAGTTGTATAACATCATTAGTTTTTTAAAAATTAATTTTTGAAATGGGACCGATATTTTATGACCACCTGCACATCGTTTTCATACTTTCTGAAATGTGAAAATATTCTGCCTCTGTTATAATTTTTTCGTTCCTATTAAAGCAGAAACTTTTTCCTGGAAAGCAAGACGGATAAGATTCTTTTTTCCCTTGCCATTTCCAAATAAAGACCTACCAGCATGCATATAAATACAGTGGAGTCTCCCTATAACGAAATTGCTTGGTTCCAATTGAAAAATTCGTTATAGAGAAAATTTCGTTATACGGAGATTAGAGATTTTTGCAGTTATTTAAGTAAATGTTCCAAACTTTTCAATAGGTGCGATAAGTTCAAATGTATCTAATTATGATTTTCAATTAAAAATGAGGTAATATATATCATAAATTTGTTAAAATTATACTAATTTTTATTGTATAAATAAAATGCTCAAAAGTTGAGACAATTCACCAATTTAGAGAATAATATGTACTAATATGTACTTACGTTTATTTTACTTGAAAAATTCCGTTATTTTACATTACTTTGCATTTCGTAATGTTAAATTTTCAGAAAAATTTTCGAATTTTAAGAGTGAGTGGTTCCAGAAACAGGCACGTGTGAGCGAATTGGTTGCACAGAAACTATCAACTGTAACAAACTAACAACTTTTGTCATTTTTGTCTTCAAAAATGACAAAAATCAAAAAGATAAACCTCTGAAAAAATTCGTTATAGGGAGACAACCACTTCGTTATATGGAGAATATTTTGAATGTTATTTAACATTCCGGTTAAAAAATTCGTTATAGGGAGAAATTTGTTGTGGAGAGACTTCGTTGTAGGGAGACTCTACTGTATATGCATATAAATTAAGAAATGTATGATTAGTAATCAAAATATGCAATAAAGGTATGATGTTCCTCATTTTTATGATACATTTTTAATTTTCAGACTACACTATTGTTTTCAATGCTATTTAAAAATACACGAGTACTGTCTTAAAATTTCAAAACTATTTCCTTTAAATGCATTTGCATTGGAAGCATTACTAATATAATAGCCCAGATCTGTCTTTCACTGATCCGGTAACGCTCCGTCGTCACCGATAATAAAAGACGCGCCATAGAATTGCGGGACTTTAAACAGCATTATTTCATTGTTAGGGCACCTAAATTTCAGTAATTTTAAATTTAGAAAAGTGATTGTCGTTCTAATTTCAAATTTAATAGCTCTAAAATAGCGACCAATTTATCTCGCTATGATCAATAGTTCACGAGAAATTTTAAATTATATTAATCATATATTTCAAATTAATTTCCGTTTTTTAATAGAAGGTAGTAAATCACGTCAGTGGTATATCATGCGCGTGATATAGTTTGTACTCCACGATGTATCTATTATTTATTACAATCGTGATGACATAATTTGATAATATTTTTTGACAACGTTAAAATTTACACAAAGACATCTGAAGTACAAGGAAAATTGTTAAACAACGAAAAATACTTCACAACTGAATGTTGTTTACCAAGAGGGTTTTTGAATAAAGAAATATGTAAATAAAAAATATTTCCTGTCATAATACATATGTTTATTTTATTTGTTTTCAATCAATGTTAAACATTTCTCTCGCATATATGTCTATTTAAACACGTCAATCTCTCGAATGAAGAGGCAATTTGCACCCGTCATGCCATGACGGACGATTTTGTAGTTAAATTTTTATTAGTCAAGTTGCTTATTAAAATTTCAAATATACGACTTTTCATTTATGCGTCGCTTTACGTCAGTCACTAGGAAGACTAAAAAAAGTGCTTTTGGCAGCGTTTTCTGAAAAAGTGCATGAAAATGTGTATTAAAAAGAACAAAAAGTTTGAAGCAGGAAAGAAGAGACAGGAAACGGAAGAGCTACTTTCACTGCACCCTTTTATTGGTCTTTGTAATCCGACGGACTCAAGGAACTGCGATTGCTGGAAAATACGAAATGTTTCTCTTCGGTGTATTTTTCCGAGGCTTCCTTCTCGCCCGAAGTCGCAGCAACCCAGGGTGGAACAAATGGCTCGATTCTGTTGCCGCTTCCACAGCTGCATCCCGATGGATCGTCAGCCATTTCCTGTCTGGCTATGCGTCGAGTCTCGTCCACCTGCGAATAAACACGACAGTCACAGAACATTGGTGAAAAATGCAGCAAAGAGACAAGACAGGAATGGCAGCTCATTAAATCAGAATGGGACAGTGATGTGAAAGATCGAAATGTGTGAAAAAAAAAATCGAATATCTAGTACGAAACTTCGTAGCATGATAAGTGAAAATTCTGCATTTGAGTTATGTCCTCAGAAAACATTTTTTAAAATCATATCTTTAACTCTGGCAAAAGCACGCGAGTGAAATGTTTGATGGAACAAAAAAATTTATACAGGGTGCGTGCCCACTCAAGTCCCTTACCACCCTTTTAACAACCGAATGGCTGCAGCTATCTTCATAAGAGTGGTGTCTAGGCATGGTAAAGTGACTATGCGCTACTGGATGAAACCACTTACAGCGCCACCTGGTGGAAAATGATGGAGTTAGCGTTATTATCTCTAAAACGGTATGATATAGAGGAAAAAAGTGAATTACAAAGTTGTGGAGCATCATCGATTTAGCACCATAATGCACCTTATGGTCCTGAATGCTAAAAACAGAACGCTTCATTACGGATGATTATGCCAACGTAACACCCTCTATGCTTACACCGTGTGCAACGTGAAGTTCAAGCAAGCGTCTAGATGTGCATTGTGGCTGACGGAGAGAAGTTCGAACATCGAAAATAAAGGTATCTTGTGATAACTAGCTGTTTTTTTCGTTCTAAGAATGTTTTGTCACGTGTCAGTGTAGGAAATCGTTAACAAATAAATATATGTTTTAAGCGTTCTGTTCTAAGCTTTTACGTCCACAAGGTGTCTTTTTGTATTAAATCTATGATTCTCTACAACTTTGTAATTCACTTCTTACCTCTATCTCGTATCGTTTTAGAGATAATAACGCTAACTCCACCGTTTTCTACCAGATGGCGCTGGAAATGGTTTATCCAGCAGCGCATAGTCACTTTACCCTGCCTAGACACCACTCTTATGAAGATAGCTGCAGCCATTCGGTAGTTAGAAGGGTGGTAAGGGACTTGAGTGGACACCTGAATATATAAAACGCTAATATACATGGCACAGAAAAGAGGTTAATTTCTCTTTTGCCAATGGCAACGATCGGTTTGTTTACAAAGCAACCGATAGCCGGTAGATAACCGATAGTTACCGATAGCCATGTTAGGCATAACTTCATAAGCATACACTGCTACTATATTCGACCTTGTGTAAAACAACTTTTTCTCGAAAAAGAAAATGAGTTAAGGACGTCAAGTTCACAATATTTTTTACAATATAATGAAACTTTTGATGAAATTATTTGAAAGAGATCAGTTAGAAATGAAGCTGATGGGCTTAGGCGAGCCAAAGAACCTTCAGAGTAATGTCAAAACAGTTTAAGTCAGCGTGTTCTATTCACAAATTGAGGTGAACACCATGAAGCTTACTAATGTGAACATCGTATAGTGAATATTATTCCGTTATACGCACAGCACTGGCACCTTTTTTGTTTTGGCGAATTTTCTTGGAGTGCTGAATCGCCAGAATGGCTCAATTTTTTTCTTGACGGTAGTTGACGCGCGCTGTATTTTTGGTGAGCTGAAGCATCAGAAGTCAGAATGCGCCAATTTGGCCGAAAATGCATGGTGTGCATATAACGGAGAGCTGATGCTCTGTGCGGGATTAGCTAGTTGGTGTGAATATCATCACAGCAATAAAAGGCATCGTTATAAATTGTGTTTAAAATTGTTTTTGAAAAATTTATTAAAATTAAAGAAATAATTGCACTAAAATAAAATTAGTATCAATGAAAAGCTGATTTTTTAAAATTTTAAAGCTACGTAAAAGTGGTTTTTGTGCGATAATATGCTCCAAAGTTATTGAGGAGAAACCTTATAATTAATTTTTTAATTAATGGAAAATGTAATTAAAATTTTGAAAACAATTTCTTAGTGAGCACCTACTGTCCAAGAAGTAACTACTTGCCAAATGGGGGAACTCTAGGTCCAATTGGCTGCCATGTAGAGCATTTAAACGATTTTTGCATCATATAATATACAGAGAGTACCCTATAACAAAAGATTTTCTACGATATGTACATGCTGTTGCTACAATATTCTGAATATCGCACAACACCGTAAAGATGTGGTAGGAATATTTTAGGGTATCTTGTGATAATAGGGTATACTAGCCTAAAAATGTTATCATGTTAAAGCGAAAGTTTCTTTTATGTTGTTTTATGATTCTAAAATTCTTACATACAATACAAAATGGCAGATAACTTAAAATGTTTAGCAATTTGTTTTTATCTGCGGATTTGTATCTTTAAACCAGTGGGAGTGTTCTCCCCTAAACTTTCTCGTATACTTCCCACAAAAGGTGCCGTTTCCCCTCCCCCGCGTGGCTAAAAAAACTCGAACCTATTGTTACCCAGAATCCAATGACTATCAGAAGGTTTTTCATTATAGTGATTGAAAAATATCTAGGCAAAGAATGAAATTCAAAGAGATGCGTAACGATTTTCCTCTCTTACCGGCTCAAGGACAAACTGACGTAATTCGCTACTCCGTAATGAAATTCCTCTCCGTTCTTCCAGTACGCATGCGCGTGGAGATAATGGATTCTCTTCAAAAGTAAATTATACGGACCGACAGACAGTCAACCCTTTGACGGATTTGGCCCAAAATTTTATACGGACCTACATTCATGACGATAAAACTGTGTATAAAATTTTATCCATCTGGCTTTTCAAGTTTTTGAGTTATAGCGTTCGCATGACCTCGAACATACAGACAGACAGACTTCCCTATGACGGATTTTGTCCAAAATTCGACAGAAACCTACAAATTATGTTTAAAGACCACATACCAAATTTCATCCCCGTAGCTCTAATAGTTTTCTAGTTATCGTGTTCACAGACACACAGACAGACATAACTCCAAAATTGTGTTTTTCGGACTCAGGGAGGTCTAAAACGTGGAGATTCGTCAAAATCTCGAGTTCGAATTTTTTGACGATTACAATACTTTCTCTTTGTATACTTCGTATACGAGAAAGTAAAAATGCAAGAGACTCTACTCCATTTAACAGAAAACAGTTCTATGTTATAACACACCATCCATCTAAATGAAGTTTCGAGAAAAAAATTTCACTTTCCGAAACAGGCCATTAATCCTTTCAGCCATCAGTAACACCCAATCTCCATTTCGTTTCGTCAGAGAATGTAACCTGCAGTCATTGGTCGTCCCAATCCATTACTCGCATACCAAATCCTAAACTCCTCGCTTGCTTATGGTCACTAAAGAAGATTTTCTACATCTTTGCTTTGTTATGGAGATTTCTAGAGAGTAATTGTATTTGAGATGGTTTTCTTGGAAACATTTAAGCGAAACATTCGTGTCATTTCTTTATTCGATTATTTTCTGATCAATGCTGATTTCGAGACTCTCCTTTCATGTCGAGGTTTAAAGTCTTCTCCTAATATTTTTCCCCCCACATTCACCTTTAATTTAAAAAAGATTTTCATACGTAATTTAGTTCTTATTTCTTTAGTAACAGGTCGGCGACTAATTCCTCTAATAATACAAAAGTTTGAATATCTCCTTTTTAGAGTTCAGTTAGCTTATTTGCTTCTGGCATCATTATAACAGCAACAAAGTTCCCTTCTGATTTTAGATTTATCGGTAACCTAAAGTTTTTACACTTATTGCGTTAACTTTCTTGATAAATGAGTTCCATAAAACATACGGTTATTCAAGAAAATCTTTGATAACAAAAATTTGAAACTCGTTTGCCTTTTTCCTAATAGAAACTTCAGATGAATTGCATAAAAATATATAGTTATTCAAGGAAACATTTCTTAATGTCAATAACCGAAGTTTTTCAGTCTTTTTCTAAAAATGCTGTAATAATGCTCAAATAACCAAAACTGCTTCTTTCTAAAAAAACTCTAATATACAGGGTGTCCGAGAATTGTGGATACATTTCAAAAATAAATGAACAAAAAAACCTAATAATGTTACAACTACGTTTTTTACTTTCTCGTATACGAAGTATACAAAGAGAAAGTATTGTAATCGTCAAAAAATTCGAACTCGAGATTTCGACGAATCTCCACGTTTTAGACCTCCCTGAGTCCGAAAAACACAATTTTGGAATTATGTCTGTCTGTGTGTGTCTGTCTGTGAACGCGATTACTCGAAAACTATTAGAGCTACGGGGATGAAATTTGGTATGTGGTCTTTAAACATAATTTGTAGGTTTCTATCAAATTTTGGACAAAATCCGTCAGCGGCAAGTCCGTCTGTCGGTATGTCCGAAGTCATGCGAACACTATAACTGAAAAACTTGAATAGCTATATGGATAAAATTTGGTACACAGTTTTATCGTCATGAATGTAGGTCCATATAAAATTTTGGGCCAAGTCCGTCAATTGGTTGACTTTGCATATTTGATTTCTTCACCATTGTACGAAGCAAAAGAAAGGTTTTACTGCTGTTCCCGCAATACGTTCTGTTTTGGCTCAGTGCCAAATTCTTCTCGAATAAAAGTGAATTAATTATGGAGTGTTTTCTTTTAATTTTTCTTTCACGCCGAAACATTTTCTCAATAAGAGTTGCATATTTGATTGCGGTCAGTTTTATTTTGTATATTTCGTAATGCATTTTTTTCTGAGTGGATTTTGCATTATTTTTACTCTGACAGAAAGAGAGTAGTTGTTAAAAGTAGAGTTATAAAGCAACAAACCAAAATTAGTGTCAATTGATTCATCAGTTCTGTTCTTCATGCTTTTTTAATTTCTTAAGCACTCTGCCAATGTGCATGATATTTTCAACTACAACTATCGGTAGCAAATTTGTAACGATCAGATCGGAGATGTTGCTGGCAAGCCAAAAGGCTGCTTAGATGTGTACAAATCTTTTAGTAACTTACATTAGATAATTGAAATTTGGTATGTGGTCTTCTAATTTATCCACGCGGTGGGAGGGGAAACAGAACCTTTTTGGGGAAGTATACGAGAAAGTTTAGGGGAGGCCACTCCCGCTGGTTTTTAAATGAGAGCGCATTTCAAAAAGTTTTTTTCAGATAGGAAACGCGCCGTTACGGTGGTCTAGGTGGCCATGAATTATTGAAAATCCCCCATTTTTGAGAGCCATTGTCTGCGCTATTATCTGCTAAAATATTAAACCTAGAAGAAAAATATTTAAATTTTGTGCTCTTTAATTTGTTAATTGACAGGTAGTGTGAAGATTGAATATTTTTTGAGATATTCAAGAAAAACTAGAAAAGGAAACCAGAAGATAGCATCGGCTGTATTCGCCATATGATAGTTTGAGGAGCTTTAATTGGGGTATATGGAGTTTTTTTGTATTTTAGGAAGGCGAATGGCGACTTGTAAGTAGCCATAAAAAAGTTCCAGCTCCGACCCTGTTAAAAACTTTGTCCTGTTACTAAAATACTAGGCCATGGAACTCATACTCTATGAAAAAGAATAACACGTTATTCTAACTACTTTATTGAAACCAGTGAATATTTAGCAACACAAATGCAGGAGCGAAGTCCTTATACTTTGATACAGAAAACAAACTAAAAATGTATCACCTCATAAGATTTTACACTGGTATTGATATAAAAAGCAAACTGTAAAGTAAATTATTATGCATAGGTTAGTTTATGGATTTGGCACTAATATTTATCTGAAAAAGCAAACTTTAAATTTTTTTTCTTCCTGCCAGTGGCGAATCCAGGGGAGGGGGCTATCGGGCTACAGCTCCCCAGAGCTAAACCAGAATTCTTGATTTTATTTAAAATTACTACAACTCTTTGTTCTTAATTTATCCTTTTTAAAAAAATAATAAAAAAGTGACAACATTGCTTTCTGGCTTGACAGGCTCGAAAATTTTTCTAATTCTCTAGTCATTCCACTTGTAGCGTTGACGCGGTCGAAAACATTTTTTGCCTAGTTATTTCATTGTATTTTTTATTAAATTATCGAAAGTATTGCAGTGTTCTTTACTCACCTAACAATAAGGATCATAAAGAACACTGCAATACTTTCGATAATTTAATA
>BGPR01006387.1:35581-80962 GCA_013235015.1 Araneus ventricosus | reverse complement strand
ACTTGGGAATCATCGTTAGCCTGAATGTGACTTTACTTCTTTCTGATGAAGAAATATAATAAGAATTGATGATGAAATCAGATTCCGAAGCTGATGCTAATGAAGAAGAACGTAAGATGAGTTGAAGTAGTCCGAACTGTTCACTGCAAAACACGCACGAGGCCAGCTCTGTGAAAGGAAAGAAAGAAATATTTTTCATGATTTCTTACTTTAAAAACATAGCATTAAAGGAAGAGAAACTTTAGAGCAAATGCAATTGACGATTTTGAAGATATTCATCGAAAAAAAATTTGCTAATAGTAGGTTACTTAGTTTCAGTTGTTGACATCCTGTTTTTTGAGAGTGGCACGAGCTGTTTTGGGGCATACTTCGTCGTGGAAACCGAGGTCAGATGACGAAGACACCTCAGAATACCCTTCTCCAAACATCCACGCTACACCATCGAGAAGATGTCCCTACAACATATTCAACGTACCAGGCACAGTAGCAGTGGATCTTGAATAAGAATTTCCGGGAATTCTATGAATTACAATTCTATTCAAATTCAAATTTGTAGTAATGGATGAAAATATGAGAGAAAAGCGGAAGCTTAGAAATTGTACGCTCATTATATATAATTTATTGCTTGATGTATTGAATAAATTTTGGGATATAAAGTGCAGAACGTTCTAAGAATTTCTGCGTAAACAGATGTTTTGACCACCTGTAATCTGCCTTGTTTGCTCTTCTAAGTCTTGGCATGTTTCTGTAGGCATCCAGCTTTAAAATGTGCTAAGATTCATCCAGTTAACACTTCGGATTCTTAATCCTTAATAAAACGTGTTCTGTTACAAATATCTTTGGTAGTTTTTTTTGCGATGGTCGTGATAATTACTACTATACATTTTTTAGTTTTGTAGAATCAATTCTTTTAATTTGTAATTTTGGAATTTCTACAATTTAAGCGGTTAAAGTTGATTTATAAAAATGCTATTGATATGCCATTTTATAGGTGAAACCGTTACAATATATATGTTAATAAGATAAAACAAAATACAAAAAATAATGAAACATATATAAAACACTTACGCCGGAATTTGAGATTCATCTGCCCAAATGGTTTCTTAGACAAACTCAAAACAATTCGCGTTCTTTCTTTAATCTAACAGCGTCTTAATGGAAGTCTATCAACCATATATATGCCACCACGGGGACATGTCAAAAGAATTTCTCTATAATCAGCACATTTGAGTGAATGAAGCACTTTTTAGAAAGAACTCTGTCTATGATACCGATTAACTGGGATTTTAAAATAATAACTTCTAGGATACTCATTCTAGAATGCTTTTCTTTTAAGGTAGTGAGATTGTGAATGGTGAACGACTGCATCATTTTAAACCCAAAATAAATCAATAGACCTTAACGTATCCAATAATTAGTGCTGCAGTCCTCAGCTTCACTGCGATCAGGACAGTCCATTTATAACTCGAGGGGTGGTATCAGATCTTCACAAAACTGGTATCTGATGGAAATGTCTCGAGAGGGAGTTGTTATCAGATGCTACAAACTTGTAGTGTCGTCTGGAAATGTCTCGAGGAGAATTATTATCGGATCTTCACAAAGCTATTGTCATTGGAAATGTCTCGAGGAGAGGGGTTATCAGGATCTTTGCAAACTGGTGTCGATAGGAATGTCTCGAGGAGGGAGTTAATGGATCTTCCTGAAGAAACTGGTGATAGAGACTGTCTCGAGGAGGGAGTTGTTATCAGATACTACAAAACTGGTGTCATTAAAATGTCAAGGAGACGGTGTATTCAGATATTCTCTCGAGACATTTCCATCAACACCAGTTTGTAGAAATTCAAATGTATTGCACGGTGCAAAACTGTCGATCCACAAGATTTGAGGGACTGCTTTTCTTCATGTAAATAAAACAAAAAATTAAATATCCAAAAGTTGATAGCACATCTCCCATTTTAAGAAACTGAGCTGACATGAAAAAGAATAATGCTAGGTGTGATGTTTATATATTTATGTACTTTTTTTACAATTATTGGCTTCGAAAATAAGTTATTCAATTTTTTTCTCTCATTAGCACCTCTTCTGTCAATATTTTGCCGCTCTAGCGTCCCCCTAAGATGAAAGAATACACTTATATTCAGTGATTTATTATTTTAGCCTTTGCAGATGGGCAGAGTATTAATTCCTGGGAGTCTTCCTCTAAGAAGCATGCTGGCATATTTCGCTGTGTCCTTGTCTTTCTGCATAGTTTCTGCTAAATTACGCCATTTTAAAATATTTGAAACGTTTAAAATCAATCTATAAGGAGCACATCTGTTAGAACATTTTACCTCAAGAATGCAGTCTATCTTGAGATAGACTCAGTAATATTTTCCTTTACAAATGTTTCCTTAAAGGAATTCTTAAAATCACAAAGAATGATGATAAAAAATATCATAAAAAAGGATGAAAAAAAGCAATGTAAGTATAAATTCTCCACTCTTACTAAAGCCCTCATGAGTGGTAGAACAGGATGGGCTAGTCACGTCGCTTCAGTCTACAGGTTTTAGAACAGCTTTCCACCAGAGCTATTGATGTAATAAAGTCCATATGTAATACCATGACGTTCAACAGGAAGAACCACCATGGGTCTTAAGATAACTAAAGAAAAGCAGAAGTCATAAACCAACAGGGCAGCACTTACCAAAATCTGTTGGTATCAATCTTCCTTATGAGCCATCAAGAAAAGGGCTTATGCAGAGTATCGCGCCGAGAAACTTTCGACTGCAATTGTCAGTCAAAATTCTAGAGAACCTCTAAAATTGTAGAAACCATATCAGATAGAATACATATTACTTCACTAAATTCCCAACTCCATTCAAATTCACAAGCTCAAGGCCAAGAATTCTGTGACCTGAAGAATTAATTTCCGATGTCACTAAGAATGTTTTTTGGGAAAAATGTCTGTGACTGAGGTCCAATTAATTGATGTGCCACATGAACAAAGTAGCATTATTGCTATCAGGATCCATGCTGAATCATAACCTACACCAGTATAGTCGTTCAGCAACCCTCAAATGGGTGTAGGTGAGACTAATAATGTTACCCCATAACGTAGCCTTGCCAAATCCCATTGGTCTTTTTTGGATACTTTCACGGCGAGCTGGCTGTCCTCTGAAATTGGCGTTTTCACAAATATTTGGAAGCAGTAAAAAAGAAAGTAAAGCTTAAAGGCCAGAACTGGATGGTCTGAAAAATCACTGGTAATTTTTGTTCAAAAACTTTGAGTATCTATTCATTACTTCTGTGAAATGTTCTGAGCATTGCATGAAATATACATCTTCTGAGAATCGTGGATTTGCTAGAAACACCTAAAGATATACTTTTCAAGGAAATTAGTCTGTTTTATGATTCAAGATTTTTGTAAGCAAAACAATTTCCTTCGTTCTCTCGAGTTTTGACAGAAGTTATGATATTGAGCACAGTAAAATACTTTGAATAGATATGAGTAACTTTTGATTGCAGGATAAACATTTATTGTTCTTAATCAGTCTGTCGAATAAAATGTTCTGATTTCAAGAAATGTTGTTGTTGAAAAAATCCCATCTGAAGTCATTCAAGCAATTGTCATACTTGAAAAGCAACTCATGCATGCTTCATTTGGGGTGAACTTTCTTCGTAATGGAATTCTTGTCAGTGAAAATTGTGATATATGTGAAAATTGCGAGAATCTCTGCACTCGCTTTACCTCTGTCGTAAGTGAAGTCTTTTTCATTGAAGGCGACAAATTTCCAGTTTTTTGCGTGGTTCGGCACCGGAATCGCAAGCAGTGAAAAGAAGCACGTCATATAGAAGCGATAAGATACACATATATTCATTCAGCGATTCAGTAATCCGGCAATACTAACTGATGGTGGTTGGTAAGAAGCGAAAAGAAACATCTGCGCCATGAGGGTTGAAGATGTTGCAGAAGGTAGGATTCCTCCTTTTGCATATACAGGATGTATGCTAAAGCCTTTCGAGACATAAGAAATAAAACAAAATATTTATCATCATCATACTTGAACTATATACAAACAAAGCCATGACTCATGGTAATGACTTGCCAACAAATGATTTTTTAAACAACTCTTAAATGGACTTACAGTTGAGAAATTAATTAAAGGGTACACAAAATCTTTTCTTTTAAAAAAGTGAACAAACACTGAAATCTGCATATATCAAAAATTAAGTGTGCAATATAAATCATCATCTGTTGCGAGAGGATTGGGTTGGTTCAGTTTTCCATCTGCGCAGATTACCATTGCACAGGCTGGTGCAACAATGAACCCAGAAATCTGTAAAATAAGTGTAATTTATAACTATTACGTAATTGCATCCAATTATAGTTTGGAACAGAACAGATAACAAAGCGATTTTGTGATTTAAGTTTAATGAAATAACATTTTTCTTATAGAAAACCCCAAGTGAGCTGGTGATCCTTTAACCAAATGATTTATCATTGTCAACTTGCGACAAAATGGCAATGAGACAGCTCCAAACACCCTTTAAGCGTGGCGTTTCTCACTCGTTATAGCAGAACCTCCAAAAACCAAATTTAAGGTTTGGGACACTTTGCAAACCAGAAAAAGAATTCTAATAATTAGAGTATTCATTTTTTAATGTCTCCTCTTTCCCATGCTTTGAGTATCGAAGTTTTAGAACCTTATGATTTGGGTTGAGACTTAATGAAACAAAATTCCAGACTTATTTATTATTATATAATTTATTTATTATTTATATTTAAGACTTATTAATCCGCAATAACTTCGGAGAATATTATCGCGCAAAAACCATTTTAACATCATCTTACAGTTCAAAACATTTCGTTTCAATGATACCATTTTCATTTCCATGCGACATTCTGTTTAATTTTAATTAATTTTTGAAAATGCTTTCAAACATAATTTCCAGCAAACTTTTTATTGTTATCACCTGCTGAAAGGATTTTGTTTATAAAATATTTCACATAAAAATAACCAATAACTATACTACGCGAACGAAGTCGCGGGTATCAGCTAGTTATTTATATTTAAAGATGAGTTGATTGCTATATCTGTACCTCAGAGGTAAACTATGTTAAGTCCAATTTTAAGGATTATAATGGATTTTTTTATTTAAATTATTCCGGTCGCATCTTCGAATGGCAAAGTGTCGTAGCTGCAGGTCGAGAAGAATAAAAGATAAAGGCTCTCCAAAAATAAGTTGTGCATTGCAATGCATTGCGTTTTGGAGCTTTATTTGATTCCCCTGTAGAATGCTAAAATTGATACTTAAGATAGTGTGGCGGCCATGAGAGGACGTCTACTTCTACAAGAATCAAAGTGAAGTGATGCCTTGAAATCCAGTATTTAAAGGCCATCGAACCCGTCCACTATCAGGGAGACGAGACAGCGACTAGCTCATTTCGAGTTTCAGTTTTTCCACTGGCAGCGCCAGTCTCAGACGCCATAGATGTTTCCCGTTTGATGACTTCGTTTCCTGCGGCTGCTGAAGTAATTCGCCATGCAGTTCCATTTCTTCCTGCTGCTACAAAAGTTATCCTCAGTTCCGACTGAAGCCAGCGAGAATGCTCCTAATCTTGTATTATGTAGTTTCTCTCAATTTTGTGGAATGATCCAGAAAATACATCGCATCGAATTGTGTCATCTAGCTCTGAGCATCTTATTTCTTTTTAAGTTATTTTACGCTGTTGAATGTTATTAAAGATTATTTGTTATCCAACAAACGTCTAATAATTTAGTGGAGTCAGACATAAAAGCTGATGGTTACAGTAGTTTAACTATGACTTACAGAGAGATATAGTATCTGAAAATAATCCTCTTCTAGTATCTAAGAAGTTTTTATTCTCGTAAAATATAAGCAAATGTAAAGAGGAAGAAAACCAGCGGGAGTGTTCTCCCCTAAACTTTCTCGTATACTTCTCCAAAAAGGTGCCGTTTCCCCTTCCCCCGCGTGCCTCAAAAAATTCGAACCTACTGTTATCCAGAATCCAATGACTATCAGAAGGTTTTTCATTATAGTGATTGAAAAATATCTAGGTAAAGAATCGCACACTGCTAGGTTTCACTCTTGCCGTCTCAAGGACAAACTGACGTAATTCGCTCCTTTAGCGTGCACAGAAGATTGCTTCCAGTAAGCATGCGCGTGGAGATAACGGATTGGTTTCAATAGTAAATTGTACAGACCGACAGACAGTCAACCCTTTGACGGATTTGACCCAAAATTTTATACGGACCTACATTCATGACGATAAAACTGTGTACCAAATTTTATCCATCTAGCTATTCAAGTTTTTGAGTTATAATGTTCACATGACTTCGGACATACAGACAGACAGACTTCCCGTTGACGGATTTTGTCCACAATTTGACAGAAACCTACAAATTATGTTTAAACTCCACATACCAAATTTCATCCCCGTAGCTCTAATAGTTTTCGAGTTATCGTGTTCACAGACAGACATAATTCTAAAATTGTGTTTTTCGGAATCGGGGAGGTCTAAAACGTGGAGATTCGTCAACATCTCGAGTTCGAATTTTTTGACGATTACAATACTTTCTCTTTGTATACTTCGTATACGAGAAAGTAAAAAGGAAAGAAAGAAAGAAAAATCAAGATCTCAAAAAAAATCTAGGAGATTTGACCTAGGAGAGGAACCTTTTGACACTGCAAAATGTTAAGGTGTTATAAACAACTAGTACGTTGTTGAGGGACATGAGTTAAAATTTTCATTGACCGATTCAGGAATGATATCTGTTTGAATTCATGTTCATACTACTTACTTTTGCTCAGGATTTTTACAGAAATCTGAAGAACTGGATTTTGACATTCATCGAATTCAAGAGAATTTTTTTAAGAAAATTAATTTTTTCCTTGGATAATTTAGAACATTTGTTGAGTTACTGTTTATAATAAATTATGTTTTATAAGTTTTGTTTTCATACGTTATGTTTGCAACCAGGTCAGAAACCTGAAACCTAAATAAAAGTGTGAAAATCAAATTATAAATTGTCTGGTACTTACGTATTAACGCCACCGAGGCTACAGATTGGCGGTAATGCGCCAATAAAGAGCAATCTTGTTTACAAAAACCGCCAAATTGGCGTTAATACGTAAGTACAAAAACCGCCAAATTGGCGGCACTTAAAAACCGCCAAATCTGTAGCTGCGGTGGCGTTAATACGTAAGTACCAATTGTCTTCTTTTACATATATAGTGCAAACATTTTATATTGATCTTTAATTTAGGTGGAATATGTTTAACTCAACCCAAGTGACGTGAAAAATCAGTGTCTTCTACATTAAAAAAAATGAACATTCTTTAAAGTGAAAACGAACAAATTACATGAATTTAGATTGCTTCAAACCAACGAAAAAACATTTCAATCGATGGGGTTTTTTATGCTGTTAAATTTGCAGCTGATTAAATAAAGTGCAATAAATATATCATAACTTTAAACTGTAACAGTTTTTTTTTTATTTCTTCAAAACACATTTTTAGTAAGTTAAAGTCATTTCCATGAGATAATTGCTATAGGACAGGGGTGGCGAACCTTTATGTATCAACGTGCCATTTTTCCTAAAAAATTGTTTAATGAGGTCATAGACGTGCCGTCAAACAGTACTGTCAATGCTTCATAGTGAACTTTGTGATCCGTGGCGTGCCCAAAATATTGTGTCGCGTGCCATCAATGGCACGCGTGCCATTGGTTCGCCATCCCTGCTATAGGAGATGGCAAATTTTTATTTTATTATACATGTTAATAAATTTGACTTTTGCAATAATAAAAGCAATTTTAGTTTACAGTACTTAAACCTAAACTCATTTATTTGATTCGAAATAAAATAAACTTCATTTAGTTAATTTATTGTCTTTGAATTTTATAAAATCTAAACCATCAAGTAATATATTTGGTAATTTTACTCGTCCTTATGGACTTACTTATTTCTGCCTCTAGCAGCTCCAGAAAGCACCAGCTTAATCGAAGATCGAAATTCAATTCTAATTTAACCCTCTGTCACTGGCAATATCTAATAAATACACATGCCAGATTAGGTTAATCCTTTATCTACGGTTTTATTTAACCTTCAAATTGAATTTTTGTGACAGAATATTCATTTATATTTTCGTTAGGTTAGGTTTAATTAAAATGTGCAACAATGAAGTTGTTGCTAATGTAATTCTGAATGAACTTAACTTACTGAACACGAATATCGACATGAAAAAGCTTAATTGGTTCTTGTTTCGGAAATACAAAAGTGCGAAGTTATCATTTCTTTAAATTTTTTTACTGATATATTGGTTATAGAGAGTAACTTTATGTAAACTGTATGTAATCTATTTAAAAAGATATGGCAAATAAAAAAAAAACTTCAATGAATTCGTATAAGTTGGTACTGAAATAAAAAATATATAAATAGTTGTATTTTTTTTTTTTACAAAAATGGAAGTGTCTGCCAGAATTGAGCAATCTTAACTATGAAAAAACTAGAGTTTACTATCAGTATTCTCCATCCAATACATAAACTTTCGCTCGAATGCCAAAAAAAGAAATAAAAAATTTTGAAGAAAAACCATAAAAAGAAATAAAAAATAAAAATGACGAGACTGTGTCTTTTGCAAACAGCCGCTGATGTTAAAGGCGTAGGACTACTTTACTCGCTTGACTTTTACGATTTTCAAATTTTTTTGTAACTTCTGTTGCTACCCTTTATCTCTAAAGTAAACCATTAGTTATGTTTTTAACATATGTAGTTACCGATATATAGAGGATCCTATACAACGTTTTTTGTGGTGTTCTGGCGTGTGAATCAAATTCCTTCCTGAGACCCCAATGGGAGGAACTTAGTCCTACGTTAAAAATAAATAGGAAGCTCGAAAATAATACGGTACAGTTAAATAATCCTCCTCCCCCTCCCTCGAAAAAAAATTTGCACCTAACACCGAAAAAGATTTCTTATAATATTTAGGGTATCCAGAAAGTTGGTTATCCAATTAAAAGAACATAAAATATAATTGAATGAAACACTATTGTTATCCTTTGGGAAGGCCACACGCTCAGCACTACCAAGCAGTCGTCCTCAAGGGGTTAAACATAACTGACACTTGCTGCAATGAGGCGCCAATTTTTACTTTCTCCTATACGAAGTATACAAAGAGAAAGTATTGTAATCGTCGAAAAATTCGAACTCGAGATGTTGACGAATCTCTTCGTTTTAGATCTCCCTGAGTCTAAAAACACAATTTTGGAATTATGTCTGTCTGTCAGTGAACACGATTACTCGAAAACTATTAGAGCTACGGGGATGAAATTTGGTATGTGGTCTTTAAACATAATTTGTAGGTTTCTATCAAATTTTGGACAAAATCCGTCTAGGGAAGTCTGCCTGCCTGTCTGTCCGAGTTCATGTGAACACTATAACTCACAAACCTTAGCAGCTAGATGGATAATATTTGGTGCACATTTTTATCACCAGGAATGTAGGTTTATATCAAATTTTAGACCAAATCCTTCAAAGGGTTGACTGTCTGTATAATCGCATACTTTTGAACCCAATAACTTCTTTAAAAAATTATTTTGATAAATGAAATTTGGTATGTGGCCTTTTTACCTTAATGGTAGATTTATGTCCAATTTTTGTGTCAATCGGTTAAAAAAAGCGTTCAAATTGCAATTTCCGTTTTCTTTATCTACACCCAGTCCTATTGGTAATCACGCCGGCTTCTAACTCCACTTCCGCGTTGGACGGGACGACCTTCGGACGTTTCGCTTATTTTTTTTTATTTTGTTAGTTTTACTGCCTTTTAGCTTATTGTTTTCTCTACATGTGTTAGAAGCGTACGAGAAAGTTTAGGGGAGACCATCCCCGCTTTTTTTTTATTTCTGTATCGAAGAACGATGCCGAAGTGATTAGGTCTTCTGTGGCGAGTACCTCTACTCCATGGACCAGCGTTTTGTTTCCAAAATATCATACAACATCAACGTCTTATCCTAGTGACTATCTGATGAAGAAAGTCATTACTGAAATGAATGACGGATGATGAGAATGAAGATTTTTTTTTACCAATTAGTGAGGTGTGGATGCTTGCTAGAATTTTGAGTAAATAACTGTTTGAATCCAAAGGAATACGAACGTCCGGTGTGTGGTCAGGATATGAAGTTTGTCGGCTGTGACGATGCGAGTGATAAAGATGTCTGCGCTTAACTACCGTGAATTCAAATTTGTAAGGGAGGGTAAGTGGTTTCAAAGAAGCAACGTTAGTTTCGGTTTTTGAGGCAGACGTATATATGATTGAGCAGAATATAGTATGAATGATTAAGCTTTCATACTATATTTTACTGTAACTAAATAAGCTTTCAAACTGTATTCTATTGTATAATGTAGCTAATTGTGCTGTAACTAAAATTGTTTTGTCGAGAAATTTAGGAGGATTGTTAGATGATAAAATTGGTGGAGTCAAGAAAGTTGATGAGATTAAGTTTGAAAAGAAAGTAAAGGATGGTTAGATTAATGTATCCTTGTTAACCCTGACCAACCTTTCAGAGCGGTGTAGAAAAAAGACAGTGATAAAAGAAAGCATCATATCTCAGAGGTATGCATTTCAGAACACGAGGAAGCAAATGGCACACATGCAAAAAAAAAAGAAACATTTGGTGAAATTTTTTTTCTCCTTTATTTGCATTTAAACATTAATATCAGTTTTTAGAATCTTTTGCATTTTTGTACAACTTAAAATTTTTTTTTTATCTAATATGCATTACGGCTATGATTGAATTATTTCACACTGAAGACTGCATTATGTTTAGAATAGACAGTATTCGCCAATTTTCCCATATCGATTACTTCTAGAACTTTATTTGCGTCTTTGGTTCCTCTGCGTTCTGAAATGCACAACATCGAGATCCGGCGTTCTAATGACCACTAGTTTTTCTTTCTGTTAAGTTCTCTGAATAGGAATATTAAACCACTCTGTGAAATAGAGAAAGACGAGCCGGTTGTTAATTAGGTGTTCGGCTTTCTGTTAAGATATTCGTTTAGATGCTGTTTTGAACTGGTTGAAGGCGAGAGCAAAGGGTGAGTGAAAAGCTTGAGTTTGCTGTTTTCCGGGTGTAACAGTAATACCAGAGTCGTTTGTCTCATCAGGCGTTTCAGTATTTGTTGGTCAATCAATGCGTTATATTTAAAGACTGGATACAAAAGCACATGCGAATACTATCGAGGCAGCTTCTATACAACTGAGTAAAAAGAAATTCTCTTCAAGAAGGAATTTATGGTGCCAGTGAGCTAGATACCTTTATTGAGAATACATTTGTAGCCGGCAGAATGACTTGAATGTTATTCAGAACTTTCAACTGTGTGTTCTTTAAGTCGATTCCTGAAGCGTTTCTGCGAGAATAATCAAATTAAGAGAACCAAGTAAGTTTTTATTATTACTGTAGACTCTCGACTAAGGGGCCGTTCAAATATTACGTAAGCACGTTTTTGCTATTTTTTGACCCCCCTCCCCCCTTGTCAGCAAAAATAAGCAAATCGCAAACCCCCCTCTTATAATTACGTAAACGAAACCGCAGCCCCCCTCTTTTTTTTTTTACAAAGACGTATGATAACAGTAATAATCTAATTTTAAAATTTTAGGACTTAATTTAGATAAAAACTCAACTAGACTTAAAATGAAAAAAAAAATGTAAGTTTAATTTCCTTACATTTCAAGTTTAATTTTCTTTTGCAAATTCTTTTTTCAAATTTAATTTAAATTAAATTATTTGGTACAGGAACTAAAGATTACTAATATAAAGTGATTTTAATGCTACTATGCAGCATCACTTACATACTCCCCTCCCCCTCCCCCCTTGTCAGTAAAAATAAGCAAATCGCAAACCCCCGCCCCCCCTTGGGTGCTTACGTAATATTTGAACGGTCCCTAACCAGCCGAATGTGACAGAAGGGCAGGTCAAAACAGCCTGAGTTCTATAAATGCTCACTTGCTACCCACTCATATTAAAACGAACCCTCTTTGTAAACACCCTTTTTATAGCAAAACCCACTTTTACTGATATTTTCTGCCCTCTTAGTATAGTTCGGTACTTTATTAAAGTTTGTTATGTACTGTACCGTGCGTTTTAAAAGTTTATTACTGAAAAAGAAAGTACAAAAATAAAAATACTGTACACATTTTAAGATAAATTTTATATCTTAATTGTAGGAAACATAAAATCATGTACACTGTGCAGTATGAAAGCAAACACATTTGAGAGAAACGATAACGGAAAACTTTGGCTTAATTCTTACAAAAATTATGATCTTACTGTTCATTTGCCAGCGATTACAATAATTTAAAAGGTAGGCCTAATATTCCAGTCGAATTTTGCTTTGACATGGAAAAAATATATAACAGCATTCCTATTGCTTTAAGTTGTTGAGTTGACCCTCCAAAACATGCCACCATGTCACGCACCCCGATATCGGACTGGATAAAGGAGGGAGGAAGGTGGGGGAGGGAAAGTTGAAACATCGTTTTTTCTTGTTTCAGGAAAAGCTTATAAATCTGAGAGGAAAAGTTTAAATAAGAAAGTTATAGGCATTTAAAAACGTATAAAATGAACCGTCGAACGTTAAGATAGCTTATTATAAATCAGGAGTAAATAATTAAATAATTTTAAAAATGTAAATTTTGAAAGTATTTGTAATTTTTAAAAAATTTGAGCGAGATTTTTGCAATTCGACTACAGTAAGGACAGTTATACAGGAGTTAATATCTTTAAAAAATTTCAGATACATGTGCATTATTTTTTTAAAATTCAACGTTTTCGAAAAAATCAGGGACGTCGAAAAATGCCTGAAAGTACTTTTCTGTCTGTCCGAATTCGCGGATCGAAAAATGATCCTTTTCTCTAAAAGGTGTTGTTCCACAATTTCAAATGGTTTCTGTAGAGCCGGTTTTCAGAAAAAAGTGGTAAAGATATATTTGAAGTCAATATTTTGTCTCATTTATTATGCATAAACAGATTATCCCCATAAAAAATATTCCCAATGCGGAAAATGCGTTCAAACATAATAATTGAGACAAACTGTTAAATTCAAGCTTAATTTCGACAGGAATTTGAGATGAAATTGTCAAAATTGACAGTTTTTAATTTTTGAAAATAGATGACTGTTTCTCACTTTTAGCCCTCTTGCTCGACGTAATGTCCCAACTTATACACACGGCAAGTAGGAGAATTGCGACGGATGCCCTCTTGCGACACCTTGGCTAAGTAAATTATTCATAATTTTATTACGGAGAATTATATTTTTTAAAATTAGGCGGGATAGTTAAAAGTCCTCTGTAGTCTTTTTTTCGTTTTTTCCTGGACTCTAACTGTCTGTTATAGTTTTTCCCCCAACATTTTTCATTTTGGTACTTTACTAAAGTGACCAGATTATCCCAGCTTCTACCAGGAGTATATATTTATAAAGCAGGGTTTTAAAGTAAAGAATTGAAAATAAACAACATATTTTATTTTTATTACTTGTTTTCAGATTGATTCATCCATATTGGTCTTATTCATAGGTTCAAGAGGTCTTTTCTCTTTTAAAAGAAATTCGTGCAATTTAAAACAACTAGATTCGAACGTAATTGGAAATTATGTGCGAGGTGCAGGGGCGAAAGCTAGAAGTGACATGAAATTAACTCACAATACATATTATATGAAAGAAAATTCATAAATATTCATTCAAAATTGAAATATACAGTGGGTAACACTTTCGCTTGGACCTAAAGTGATCGCCACATCCGAAATGCCTTAACATAATACAAATCTATAGGTATACGAGGATAACAGAAAAACAGACCACACAATATTTACTGAGATGTGCTGGTTCATTTTAACTAGAAAAAGAAAAGCAATGTGCAGAATTGAAAAAAAATAAATATTTAAATTTTAAGCTCTTTTAAAAAAGTTTAAAAAGTAATCTCTCTTTCTTTCACTTCTCTTCTTCATTTCTTTTATAGCTTGTCTAGTCATTTTTCTAGGTTTTGTTTGTTCACAATTTATGCAGTTCTTTTTGTATGAAGTTTTATTACGGTTTATTCTGTTCGTATTGTATCATATCCTTTTGTCTTTTTACGAGGGAAAATACCATTTTCATACTATAAATCTTCACAAAGCAAGAAAATAACTCCATCAGTTCAAACATATATCTTTTTGCACTACATACATTTTAACATGATTATGTTTTAAGGTTGACAAACTATCTGTAAGTTGTGACACAAGATGCAAACTGCAGAGCAGACTGCTGGACCTAGAGTTACGAAATTTGGCACGCAGTTACTTCTTGGATAGTAGGTTATTATTAGGAAAAGGTTTATAAAACTTTTTGGTAGATTTTAAATTAATTTAAAATTAATCGAAATTTTAATGTTTTCCCTTAATAACTCCAGGACATATTATTGTACACAAGTCCTTTTTACATCACTTTAAAATTCAAAAAATTAGCTTTTCAATGATACTAATTTTATTTTTGTGCGATGTTTTATTCAATTTTAATAATTCTTTAAAATTTTTATGCAACGGCTCATGCAACAGATTTTTTCCCATTCATTTGCTATCGAACTGCTCAGTAGTCGGTTTAACTGTGGAGACAGCTTTCACAGCATAACCATTGATTCAAAAAATTAGCTTTTCAATTATACTAATTTTATTTTTGTGCGATGTTTTATTCAATTTTAATGATTCTTTAAAATTTTTATGCAACGGCTCATGCAACAGATTTTTTCCCATTCATTTGCTATCGAACTGCTCAGTAGTCGGTTTAATTGTGGAGACAGCTTTCACACCATTGATTAAAAAAATTAGTAAATTTACATAACAAAAATATTTAATTTTCAAGACTTTCTTGCGAACTCTAGTTTCAATTTTAAGGGAAGTATCTTTCATTTTGTATAATTTTATGAATTTGTAAACTTGAGTTAGAAACGACGGCGAAATAGTATTATAGAAACGCAGAAGACAAAATAAAGAATGCATTTTAATATGACAGCATTATCATACTACGATGCCTCGGACTAGAGTTACGAATTTCCTTTTTTCTCAATGCCTTGACAAAATTCCTTAGATTTGTCTTTTTAAAACCATTTTCAATAAATTAAGATTATCGAAAAATAAAATTCTATTCAAAATGTTAAATAATTTTAAGTAAATAAAATGCTCTGAATTGTAGCACACTGATTTAAAAATAATTTGAATTAATTTTTCTGTGTATGATATAAAAGGTGTAACTAAACTGATGGTCAAAGCTTTAGGGGGTGATAGAATTCGGCAATCAAACAACTTTCGCAATACAATGTGGGGTAGTACAGTAAGCGGCGAGTCGCGAGATGGTGCCTGCGTGTGAAAATGGAGGACAGTAACGACGCATAATAAAGGTCAAAGAAGCTTTATTATCGAAAACTTTACAATAATCTGAATCACTGGTTTCTTGGGTTGAATCACTGGTTTCCCAAATTGGACCACTAATTTGTTTAAACACAAAGAAAGCAAAATATTTTTGATTCTTAAATTCATACCAGCACACATTGCATGGATACAAGTATGACATTTTATGTACTGGTATAACTTCCTCCTCTCCATTTGTTTCCTCACAAACGATACTTATCTTAAGTTTTTATACTTTTTGATCCAACATTAGACGGCTTTAGTGTCTTTTTATTGTTTCTCTTTTTTGTTTTGATTTAACTTGTTCTAATTCAAATTTATGAGGACTACTACCCAAATAGCACACAATATTCTTCAATATTGTAAAATTTGAAAAATCAATATTGTACAATATTGTTTCACAATATTGAGACAGTGTAAAATGTATGACTTTTCCCATATTGCTCAATTTTGGGTTTCAATATTGTACAATGTAGTTCCCAATATTGTACAACGTAGTTATCCAATATTAAACATCATAGTTTCCCAATATTGTACAATGTAGTTCCCAATATTGTACAACGTAGTTCTCAATATTGTACAACGTAGTTCCCAATATTGAACAGTTTAGTTCCCAATATTGTATAATGTATTTTCCCAATACTATTTGTATTTAATTTATACTTTATTTTTACCTGCAGTTGTTACCACTATGTTCCAAAAAAAATACTATTTCCTACACAAAATATACTTTTGCCTAAACTTTTTTTCCCTGCCTTTCAAATTATTCTACTGCAGAATTACTAAAATCTGAAGTATCACACAAAAGTAGTATAACTCCAAATTGTTCTTCGAGTGTAATCACGTAATCACCTAGAATTGCAAACTATTTTAGAAATATACTCAAATAAGAAAATGTTTATTTGATCCAAGCTTCGTTTAATGATTATTGTACCTTACTCTCGTTATCATTGCTTAGGCCTTTAAATAATTTTTTTTTAAAGATCTTCCAAAACTGCACCAATCTTAAAACTTTCAGACAAACTGCAAACCCTAATTAAGTATGTGTTGGGAATACTGTAAGTTCATTGCAGAATAAAAGTTAAGTGAAAATTTCCTTCAATTTTTTAAAAATATAATTGAATGTCTGTGAGTCGAAGACAAATTATAATTTGCTTTTTATGATTTTTTAAAAATTGTAATTTGATATTGTAAAACTTATTTGATAAATAGTTTAATAGTTCAATTCCATTTAAGTCGATAAAATATTTTAGTACTTCACACACTTTGAAAAATGCACTTAAAAATACACTATTGCATTAATTATTTTCGAAGATTTAAAAAATAGTTTAGACCATGATTAATTTCCATAGACAAGTGTTCATTTGTATTAAATGAATTTCAGAAATTCCAGTTTTTAAAATTCATAATCATAGTCCAAATTTCTAATTTTAACTTTGAGTTCGAATTTGGTTCTGCAGTTGTTAAAAACTAAAATTTTCACCAGAAAAAATGTGAGAAAATTTCTCCTAAAATGAAGCTTTCAAGCAAATAGGAATTTTAATTCACAAAACAACAAACCAAGATGCCCAAACCATTTAAAAGAATGTGTAGTTGAACAGAGTGCAACACCTTTAAAAACATATTTATGCTAAGAGAAAAGTAATTAGATTTTAAATATTCTTTTAAAAAAGTCAGATTAAGATCAATAAATATTATTAAAAAAATTATAAAATTTCACATTTATAGCTATGATAACACAAAAAGAAAAACTAAGAAAATAGGCAAGCAATAATTGATAAAAACGTATATAGATATAAAATTCATTTTATTATTCAACAGTATAAAATGAAAGTTACAAATAATTCAAAAAATTTTTGGGGCTCTGGATCCTTCCCGGTCCTTTCTGAACTATTCCTGCAGTTTATGATAAATAATAATTCCATTGATTTAAACGGTCCAATCTAGGCAACTTCTGAGAAAAAAAAAGAAAAAAAAATCCATAACCTTATCTTTAAACTATTTTAATAAATTAATTATAACAAACTGTAGCCAAATAAATTTTCTATGTGAGGATATAAGATATTTTACTTTTGAAACAGAGTGACGGCTTTTTATCTTTTGTTAAAGTAATTAATTAATGATATGCAAATCTAAACAAATGTTATTTAACTGTAACCACGTGGCATTATTAGAATAGTGTATTACTATAAATTCTAATATTCAAAAGATTATATAATAATCTTTTGTTTATTAGATTATAAAAAAATAATCTAATAACAAAAGATTACTATGTAATCTTTGTTCTATTAGATTTTATCAGATTTATAGTAATAATCTTTTTACTCTTTCTCCTAAAAAAGATTTCGTACACCACCAGTTTATCAATACGACATAATTTGCCTGTTTTACGGCCCAAATATTTAACAGAATTGAAGTTATGATAACGATCCAAATTCGGCGACTCTCCCCTAGATTAAAAATAAATTATTTTTTCTTCTCGAAACAGAACCAGCGGGAGTGGTCTCCCCTAAACTTTCTCGTATACTCCTAACACATGTAGAGAAAACTAGAATAATAAAAGACGTCAAATAAACTTCCGTCGCATGTAAACCAAAGTTGGAACCATGCGTGGTTTGAAGGATCAAAACAAATTCAAATCCCCTGCGCATTCTTTTGCGCAACAGGACCTGGCGAGACTCCCTAAATGTTTACTTCCTTACAAAATCGCGCCAGAATTGGTTTTTGGCAAACTGCCAAGTTTTCGGAGCTTCCCTTCTTCTTTGGACAGGCATTGCCACCAGTAGGCATGCGCAGGGAGTTAGTTTCAAAACTGAAAAAGTATGCGATTATACAGACCGACAGACAGTCAACCCTTTGACGGATTTGTCCCAGAATTTTATACGGACCTACATTCATGACGATAAAACTGTGTACCAAATTTTATCCCTCTAGCTATTCAAGTTTTTGAGTTATAGTGTTCACATGACCGTGGACGTACAGATTGACAGACTTCCCGTTGACAGATTTTGTCCAAAATTTGATAGAAACCTACAAATTATGTTTCAAGTTCACATACCACATTTCATCCCTTTATCTCTAATAGTTTTCGAGTTATCGTGTTCACAGACACACACACAGACAGACATAATTCCAAAATTGTGTTTTTCGGACTCAGGGAGGTCTAAAACGTGGAGATTCGTCAAAATCTCGAGTTCGAATTTTTTGACGATTACAATACTTTCTCTTTGTATACTTCGTATACGAGAAAGTAAAAAGGAGAAATGTTTTACACTGCTAATATGCTCGGAAGGGTATTGTGGAACTTGCGCACAGTCGCATTTGCGATACGTCATTAAGTAGTGTTCTTTGCGCACAAGAGTTGGAAAGGTTGCAGTTTTGTAAACTTTATTGATGTCTATATGATTTGGCGTGGCTTTGGCGCATTGAAAACCTTTGACATATGGCAATCAATCAATGTCAGTGTGAGAATGATACTACTGGCCCTGATAACACAACGATGCTTCTGTGGGAAAATGCTAAGGACCTTAATAACTGTTATTTTCAAACAAGTAACTAATACAGATATAATTTAAATTAAACAATGAATAATCGATATAAATGAATCGTTATGTTAAATAAATTGGAAACACATGAATAAGAGGAAAAAGAAATTGCTTGTCAACAAAAGTGATTGAAAAAGGAACTCGTCTATAAATTTACTCTGCTAAAGTCATAACAATGATTATTTCGTCGTACCAAAAAATAATGCAATCTAATGAACCGAGTTACAATTTTCAATTTAATACAGATTTTACCCTTATTTATTACTTCGTTTATTGAAAAGAAGGAGGGAGAATGCACGGGACACATTTCAAAATCAAGCTCAAACGGATATCAGTACTATTTCGCTGCTTCACTTATTCTTAAAATACTTTAATTTCAATTTTACAGTACAACTGTCTTTAAATATGTGCCACATACCTATCAAGTGTTACAGATTTCTCTATTCTCTCTGTTTTATTTTAATGAATCGAAGTTGCATAGCACTATTGCCGTACTTTATCAATTAATCCAATTGCCATCTATCAGCATACAAATTGCAAAATACGATTTACTTCTACAAGTTGAAATTAATTATTTAAAAATTAATAAGAAATTAATTAAAAATCTGAATCATTTACAGTTAATGAATAACAACAAAAAGTTAATTCAATTTTTACAAAATAATAGCCAACTTCACTCAGGGTCTGATTTAGAAATGATGGGGTCCTAAGCTATATAAACCCCTATTTTTTCAACATTTTCTTTTAAATTCGCAGAAATCTTGAAAATAAACATGCCTTTCAATTATTTGGAAATTAATAATAATTATTAATTTTAATTTTAAGGAATAATTACGGATGGGTTTACAAATGGGTTGCACAAATATTATACTAGAAAATCCTCTAAGTTTCAATTGGAAGCATTTTGTTTCTCGATTTCCCTAAAATAAAATCGCTGATTCTGACTTTAAAAAATATACTAAACAACTTATCGTTTTCTATGCACGTAATGCTACGTGTATAAAATTTTTCTTCAGACACAATATTCCTCTATTCATTCTTAAGAACCATTCATTGCGATATTTGCAATGTTTTGAAATTAGTTTGTGCTTTAATGAATGATTTTAAGAAACTAGTAAAATAGCTACAACTCGAATATATATGAAACAATTCAGTAATCTAACTAAAATTGAAAACAGAGGAAATTTTTTAAAGAAAAATTTCATTTTAAGCCGATTATTTAACCCACAAGCCAATACTTGAAGCATATTAAATGCTCCATTATACTGAAATCCTGAGCACTGATTACTCTGAATAAAACACTGTAGCAAATAAATACCAATCACATGCAGTCATACAGTCAAGGTACGGAAAAATATTTCTTCAATTATACAGGTTGGTCATAAATTATTGGACCCATTTCACAAATTGATAGAAAAAAATAATAATGTTACAACTATGTTTTAAAAAAAAATTGGGAGTGCATTTTTAAAAGTTTCAGGTAACGCGCCGTTACGGTTGTCTAGGTGGTCGTAAATTACTGGACATCTCCCATTTTTGAGAGCCAATATTTGTGGAACTATTAAAGCTAGAAGAAAAATAAAAACATGCGTTTGTAGGAAAGGTTGCGTTTTTTAATTCGTTAAATCAATTGTAATTCGAAAACAGAAGTATTCGAGAATTCCAGACAAACCAAAAAAGGAATTCTGCTGATCGGTAGTCATTGCGTATGGAAATCTGTCGCTGTATCAAATTTAGAACGCCTTAATGGTACGCCACTCAGCTAAAAAAAAAACTTTTTTATTTGCTCTCTCATTAGAAAAAAGTTAGTTGTAACATTAGTTTTTTTAGTAATTTTTGAAATGGATTTAATAAATTATGACCATCCTGTATTTTGAACAAAACTTGTACTTCCTATTTTCTCTATTAGTACTACTTATTTAATTTTCACACTGTATAAATATCCCTGTATATTTGAGATTCTGGCTCTCAGATTGCTGTAGAAAAAGTGTAATTTTTTAAAATTTGAAAGCAATATTTGAAAGAATTCTATTTCCTCTTCTCTTTCATTTCTTTACATTTTCAAAAAATCCAATTGCTTTTGCAGTATCAATCTGATTTAATTTAATATTAAGACTATTTTAAGCCTCCCAAAATGATATACTGGAAATTACTGCGATTAACATTTTTGATGCGTTTTTAAATATTTATTATTGGCTACTTAAAATATCTACAGTTTTTAGTACCTCTATTTTAAAGGCTGTTTTCACTTCTCTTTTGCTACATTTCAATTAATTAAAGAATCGAATGAATTTTTCAATGATATTTAGTGTTAATTACAACTTTACATGTTATGATATCAAAACATTTCAGCCAAATATTCATTTGTTGAAATGAAAATCTTTCGACTTGTATTTGTACAGAAGAATAGATTCTGTTTTCGTCATCAAAGCAATAATTATATAAAAAATTTCCCAGTGAACTCAAATGTTAAGTCTTATCACAGAGAAAATTTATAGACAAAAAATTTGAAAGTAAAAAAAAAAAGTATTTACTTCAAAACGAAAATCTGAAATTTCTTTATAATATAATAACTGATTCAAAAAGGTGTAAAGCGTGTACAGAAAACAAAGTCCAAACGTTAAAATTTCGCATTTATATCAATTTTGAAAAATTGTTTATCACATATTTGTTTGCTAAGGGGGGAGAAATAGATTCAGTTTAGCTTATTTAACTAATAGGAAACATATTTATTAGAAAAACAGCATCTATTTAAAATAGATATCCAAAATCCAGTGCAAAAGTTAAATAAGTTGATAAATGTTTTGGTAGACAAATAACCATCTCTTCACCCTTTTCTTTCTTTGCTGATTTCTAATTATTTATATATATTCTCATTTTGCATGAAATATGTAATTTAAATAACTTATTTGTAAGATTAAATCAGATTTAATTTCTTCCCGGTAATGTGATTAATTTGATTTGATTAAAGAATTGGCATTAATTATTTTGATTCGTTTAAAGTGATATGATAGTCGCTTGTCTTACTTTTAAAGGTATAAAAGTTACATCGCTTTCCACTGAAAGCTATATTTTCCATAAAATACATTTATTTAACTTGCGGTATGGTATTAGAAGCATTTTCTGCTATTAAAATATTCATTGACTTTTCAAAGATGAATTTCTTTTTAACATGAAAGTTATTTTAAATTATAACCGCTGAGGAAATCTATATTATGATTTTATGCTGCTTAATTCTAAATCATATAAACCTAAATATATACCAAATACTTTAGCAAATTAATGTTAACAATACTACTTAGAGATATGCATTTCATTTCAGCGCTAAGGCCGGGAAACCTTTGTCGATTAATATTTTTTTATCAAGATTAAAAAAAAGTAAGAATGTTAAGAATTTTATTTAATGAACTCAATTAACAATGAATAATAAAACTATTGGCAAATTAATAATATTTCCTTAACAGTAAATGTATATTTTAAAGAAGCTAACTAGTTTATTAATGCAAGACAATTATCAAAATATAAAGCACAGATCAAATAATTTACTCTAATACAACAAATTCTGAAATACAAAAAATATTTATCATCACGTTAATATTTTAATAAAAATCAGGAACAGAATCAAGTCAAGAAAAAAAAACTTGAAAAATATTCCTCGGGTTTTTAAAGGGGTAGGGGTAAAGGTAATTATCAATTTTCCCTTGGGAAAGTGGTGATTATATCTTAGAAATAACCTTTACCCATCAGTCACTCTCTTAAGTGTGCATCCTCTATTGCCCCTCTAGTTGTTCGCCAAGTTTTCCTTTCAAAGGTAATTAAGATCCAGTAAACCTACAATGTGTGCGCAAATTCCACTAGTTAATGATGTGCGGAAATGCGCCTGTGCGCATCGGACACAGAACCCTCGGAAGAAAACGTTTCGTTCGTTTTTCTCTGCGAAACCCTTATTTCCAATAATAAGTTTATTTTTTCATTTACAACTAGACTGCCAAAAGAACGAAACTGATATGTTTGTTTTCTAACTATTTCTAATCTTCGAATAATTCAATATTAAATATTTCCAGCTCGGAGTATTAGTTTTAAAATGATATCAATTATGCCTTATGAAAGTGCTGACGAGAGAAATGACAGGACAAAAAATAAGCAACAGAGACTGAAAGAATGAAGATGTTGAGTCATGAATATTAGAAGACTAGTACGGCGGTTCTTCGGACAAATTATTCACGAGTTGCTTACCTTCTGTAGCAGGAAAGAAAGGAAGCATAAATTCAGTAAACACTGAATGGTAATTCTAAAAGTATTTGTTATTCTTCTGGACAGAATAAATTTTGGTGTCCTTCGTTTCGTAAGAGTATCATTTTCATTGTTACTGTGACAGTTATAATAGAATTTATTCTGTTTCTATATTTTTGCACTCTATTATTTGACTTCTTTCATATTTGTAGAGATGCAATTTTGTAACCGATTATTCACTTTCGTGCTCTTGTGCTAAGAGTGTCTTCACTTCAAGTCTTTTTCATTCCTGCAGGCCGACATGGGAAATTTTTTGCGCTCTCTTCGTCGAAGTGACAGCGCACCTGAACTATTCTCCACTTCCACACAGAAGAACTTCCATTTTATGGAGAAAAGAACAATCAACAGAACAGACATACATGTGCTTTAACACTCGCATTTTAGTTTGTTTTTGAGGACTTCTTTATTTGATTAGTTTTTTTTCTCTCTTGTTTGTTGATATTCTACACTTCATACTCATATTTCTTTCCATTTCACAGATTTTGTTTGTTTAGCAGAACCCCGCTAATCCGAACTAATTGTGACCGGTGCAGATAGAAAAGAAAAAAAACGTGTGCTAAAAAATGTAAGTTATAAAGTACTCAGTACTAATATCTCTTGAGTTCTTTTATTCAAAAGCAATAGAAAGAGAATATGTCTCCCCTTTTCATTAGAATAATGGTTGTGCTCCTGTATGAAGTGACCTTATTTTATGGTGAATTGCATTATTTTCTTCAATGTCTACAAAATTATGCATGCTGAAAAAGTACTTTTTTGTTTTTAGAATATTTATTTAAATCTTTTCAGGTAATATTTTCAATTACATGCAATTTTCGAAAATAAAATCGGTTCGGATTAGCGGGGTTCTACTGTATATGGTTTTATAAGATACTCCCCTTAGTTTCTTGTATATTATCCCAAATTTTTAGATTTGTATTTTTGTAACCTTTTCGACCTCTCTGCCTTCGCCATTATTTGCTAGACAGTTAAGGAGCGTCTTCCGATGTCTCTTCCACTTCATGTCCGCCACACTGTTTAAATAACCAAAAGGTTAGAGTCGCAGGGGCATGAAGTGGTGTTCTCTTCTGTTCTGTGCTAGAGAGTAAAACTTGTAGAACGATGTGTTCCTTGTGACAATACAAAATGTTAATATTTTCGATCCTTAATTACCAATTAATAGATAGATTTTCACTGACTTTGATTCCATAAAACAAGCACCATTTGGTAGAGAATTTGAGAAAATCTTTGTTGTAAATTCAGTAATAGATATAACAATGACTTATGAAATATATTGGCAAAAAAGCAGTACATAGCTATTACTAAAATGATTCTTTTTTCAAAACAGGTTTTTATTAGAGTAGGGATAGTTGAGCCAATTTTAAAATTTTATTTTTTTAAAAATTTTTTATAATTAGGAATTGAAGAATAGAATATTGCAGTGTAAATTTTAGTATTTTGTCTTCGAAATGAAATGAGAAAATTAGCCATTTGCGTCCAATTTTATTGCTTAATAAATATTTACTTTTTGTTTCACATTGTGGCTCAAGTATCCCCATGAGAGGGATACATGATCCATAGGGATGCTTGGGCCAGCTCTGAAAAAATATCTTCAAAATGCAATGTTATAAATTTTACTGCTTATAATTATTTCAGACATGTTTTGCGTCATGCTTAAGATAAAAAAATGTCCTTCAAAACCAGTCGTGAAAACAAAATTAACCACATGGTCATTTTTTGTGGTGATGTTTTTGGTGGTCTTTCATGAACTTTCTAAAGATTATGTCACTTCCTACGTAATGAAGTCACTTCCTGTTGAAAAGTATAAAAGGCAAGCTCTCAAGCCAAGAAGAGTCAGTTGGATTTGGATCTGCAAGCAAGCTGGTGAGCTAATAAGAAACCTTTGAGTGCTGTGTTGAGATTTAATGGTAATCTCTGTTGTGAATTTTTACAAGTGCTGTTTTAATATTTGTGTTATGTTTCTTTGCTTAGAATACCTGTAAAATAAAGAGCTTTATTTTTGTAATCCTGCTTATTGGACTGCATTCACGTACACCCACAAGACGAATTTGTCACAATATTTTACCAGTAGCCAATCATTAATAGCAGGTTTCTTATTGATGAAATCATCACCACTATCAGTATTTCCATCTACTGACATTGTTTAACTTGTACTTTTAATTGAATAATAGTCAGAATCTAAGTAAGATGTATCGCAAGAGTCTTTCATAATTTTTTTTCGATTTTTCAGGAAAAAGTTTTATTTTAACTTTCGGTAATTTCCAAGAAAATTTAAATTGTGATCTTTGTTGCTTTTCTTTTCATTTTTTCTTTTCGTGATATTTTCAATTGCTTTTCTTCATTTTTTTGTTTTTCGGGAGTGGAAGTCAAACTAGCTGACTTAGCTCTTTTCCCTTTCAAAATTAGAAGCAAGGCTTTTGGATAAGGTTGCGCAACCTCTGTAGAAACAGTTGTCTCACTTGCTGAGGTTCCAGAAATAGGAGAATTTACAGACACATGACCAGAAATAGAAAAATTGATTAAAATATTTGACGTAAGTTGACATCTTCATGGGGAGTAAAATTTGAAGAAATCTGGAAATTTTCAATCGACGCACTTGATTGCTCCATACCTGACCTATCAGTGACAAATTAGCTTTTTGTTTCCTACTACTCAGATATATCTTAAACATAGCAAATTTTGTAAAAATAAACTACTCAAATGCTCTAAATAACAAAGTTAATGAACACTAATTTCCCAATAAGGATAGTTTAGCCATGGCTCATGTATCCTCAGTCTCAATGTCACAAATATCCCCACTACTACCATTTCTGTTTACCAAACTATAACTAAATAAAACCTGTGTACATTTAAATTATTTTAAACTTAAAATGTACCTGAATTTATAATTATTTCAACTAAGAATATTATTACAACTTAAAAACAAAATTTGAATACAAAAAAATATAAAATTTAGACACCTTAAAATTTATTTCAGACAGTAAAAAAAGAACTATTGTTCATGACACTTTCAAAATGGCACCAAATTACTTGATTTCTTTTCCACATATGTAGAACTATAAATGTGTTTAAATGTTGTCAACTGAAGAAAGAAAAATAAACCTGTTGCAGAGAAAAAAGGGGTGGCTCAAGTATCCCATATGATCAAGTACACCTACTTGAAAGCAGAAAATAATTATAATATTTTTATCAAAGATCTGGAAGGAAAAAAAACGTAAAACTGTAAGGTGTTGGTAACAATACGATACGAAATAAACCACAATGGATATCATAAGAAAGAAAATTCCTAAAAATTTATTAAAAATTAAATATCTCTATATGAATGAGCTTATTTTTGTGTGTTTCGTTTTTGTTTCTCTATGTATGCATGTCCACACCATTGGACTTGCCAGGATCAAATTTGGCACAGTGGTGGATTAGCAATAGTGGGAGTTAAAGTCATAAAAATTATTTTAATATTCAAATTTTATTTATTTAATGTTAAGTGGAAAATTCAGGCTTTTTTTGCATCTTTTCGCGAATTTTCTGCATATGTTCTTACCGGAGTACCGTAGTTTCTTATATCATTATAAAGCCCAGAATATGCCCGTTCTAATAAGAGCAATTTTAAGCTTCTGTGTAACTTTTTAACGATTTTTTAAAAAGACTTTTTAAAGTTTTCGAAAACGTCTTTTTTTCTGGTAAAGATTAACGTCGAGCGACACGAAATATTTTGTTTTCGAGTTATAATTTATTAAAAATCGGGAAAAAATCGTTCTTGCACTGTTCTGTCTTTTTTTGCCTTTTGATGTTTTATTTTGCAAAGTATATTTTCGGTAACACATTTTGTTCGTTCAAAAGATTTTTTTTTATATTTTTTATCAGGCAAAATAATCTCGATTGTTAACTACGTTGGGCGAGACGAAATATTAAGCATCGCTGTTTTAATTTATTAGTTCGTTCAATTTTTCTCTTTTTTTTGTCTTTCGATGTCTTATTTTACAACGTTTATTTTTGGCAACATTTTGTTCGTTCTAAAGTTTTTAAAGTTTATATTTTAAATGAGAAAACGCCAGGTAAATTCTGCATAGTATATTGCATATTGTAAAGTTCTGATAGTTAATGTACGGTATAATGTTTAAAAGTTTAAAATAAATGTTCTTTTTCCAAACTTCTCGTATTTTTCTTCAAACCATATTGTTATAAAGTAAGATAAAGACTAGATTGGGAGACTTTAATTCAACAAGAAAGGATTTAAAGAAGATTTACGTTTGTTGGGGAAAGTTAGCGACAACATTTGTAGAAAAAGAAATGGATGAGGGCATATGAAAAAATTTGGATCCCGAGCAACGCCGGGTTATCAGCTAGTATAATATATATGTGATGAAAATTTCAATTTTAGTATTACAGTATTTATGCCTGTGCTTCACGTTTTTACGATTTTTGTTTCGACCTCAAAAGTTTTGGTACTAGTACACACCCACAATTCTCACCAATTTTACAGGTCCTGGTTTTCTATCTTGGCTTTGATTGGGACTCGGCTTTTCTTCTGAATTGAATCTTTTCTGTATAACATTATCACAGAAGATCCATTTTCATCAGCTGGCACAATTCGCCTTCACAAAAGGTTTTACTTTGTTTTGTGGGACCAGTAAAATGCAAAGTGATACTCAATAAGTTTTTAATTGAGAGTTGATGAAGGGACCTATGAACCAGCACAATAAAACTCACTCATTCATTTCAAATATTCTATTACTGTTAGGTCAAAAGAACGAAGCCACTCAGCAATTTTTCTACTAGTTGCAAGTGAATTTCAGTCAGCCATTATATTCAATTCATCACCTTTTAAAGCAATGGCAACGATGTGTATATTATGGAGCTTCGAGTTGAGTGATTTCCTTGGAACTCCACCGTAGAATCTAGAATATTAAATAAAATTTTGAGTTTGTCGAAACCAGAGAACATTTTTGATTTAGCTTTAAGTGAGCAATTTGTACTCTTTAACTTCATTAAAATTGTTTAGAACTATTGGAGTTAAATTTTGAAAAATTCTATGGGAATTATTCAGGAATTTGAATGTGATTGGAGTTCCTGATGTCTTCTAATTGGACTACTTAGATTTGAGCTTCTTCTTAGGTAGAGTTCTTGGATATTAGTCGCGTTTAGCTCGCCGTACCTCTATAAGGGATAAGCAACTTTTTTCTGTTCCTCCTCAATAGTTTTGACTTCCTGTTTCTTGCTTTTGGCTTATTGCGAAGGATCACTTCCTTCTTTTCCAACATTTAATTTCATGCTTTTTGCTTTGTTTTGTTTTTGTTCTATACTTTGTCCCCAGTTCCCCATGGATAAGGTTCTTTTTTTCTTTATCAGAGTGTTTTTGTGGAAATTGGGGGAAGGATTTTTAAAAATAAGGAACGGGTGAGGGGGAACTGCCATTGAGGAGTTCATTCTTGCCAACAATCTTTCTATTAACAATAGTTGGGATGCTCCTCCAACCTTTACCCGCAACACCTCCAAAGGCTGGCCAGACCTCTCCCTCTGCACTCAGCAAATGATTGGTGAGATTGCCAATTGGGAAGTCTTGGAAGAACCGTCTCTCAGAGACCATCAGTACATTGAAATCACGATCGACTCTTCCGTGAAGAACTGGACCTTTACCAGGTACAAAACTCGTCATGGTAACCACAATATTTTCCTAAAAAACCTTAAACCTTATGTCAATTCTTTATTGGGAGCCTTCAGAAATCGTCAGAATGAAAAGGACATCAACGAAGCAACAATCCTCCTCCAAAATAGCGTAATTGAAGCCTGTAACAAATCCCATCGCACTAAGAATCAAAATCTTTCTCCAACTCCAAACTGGTATACACAAGACCTTGAAGTAGAAAAAAACCGACTGAAGGCGCTGAGAAGACGTGCACAAAGGGCACCCCAAGATCAGAGAAATGCCCGATTCCAAATCCATAAAGAAGAACTGAAAAAGTACATGCGGAAAGTCAAAACTGCAGAGAATTCAGACTGGAAATCTTTCTGCACAAAAGCATCGAATCCATACGGCACCCATTACAAAGCTGCATTCAGAAAAGCGATCAAGCCAGCAGAATTAATAGCCTTAAATAATCATGATCCTTCAGGAAACCACCTCAAAATAGCTCAAGATATTCTGGAGAAAATCTTCCCCCATCCTGCCAACAGTAATAGTTCTACTTACATCCCGCCTTGCACCGCAAACGACTGCCCCTTCACCAAAGGAGAAGTAGCGACTGTCATTCATCATCTCTCCAAAGGAAAAGCACCAGGACCAGATGGCATCAAAAACATCATCATACAGCAAATTTTCAAGAAATTCCCCTTCCTCCTCATGGAACTTTTTAACTCTTGCCTTAAATTGGCTAAATTTCCCGATCCCCTTAAGGTTGGAAATATCATTCTTTTTCACAAACACGGCAAATCTAAAACAGAAGCACTTCTTACCGGCCTATATCTCTGCTCCTGGCAATAAGCATTCTAGAAAAACTCCTCACTCAACGGCTTAATTTTCACCTCGAGAAGAACAACAGACTTAGCAATCTTCAGTACGGATTCCGTGAGGGAAGATCAACAGAAATGGCCATCACGAAACTCTTGGATACCATCCACAAGGGGAAGGCAAGTGGTGATCACGTACTGGTGCTTTCGATCGACATTAAGGGTGCCTTTGACAATATTCAGCACAGCGAAATTTCATCTTACCTTGTCAATAGTAAATGCCCAGCAAACATAGTTAATGCCTTTAAAAATCTTCTCCAGAACAGGAAGATCATCCTAAATACCTGCGAAGGACCATCGATCAGGGACCAAAAACAAGGCTGCCCTCAAGGCTCTTGCAGTGGACCAGCCCTCTGGATTTGGTCGCAAATGAAATACTTCAAGAAAACTGGCCAATTAACACCAGCATTCAAGCCTTCGCAGACGACTTTGTCCTGGTTTCCCATGCTCCGACTAGAGTCCTACTTGAGTCACAAATTAACGAATCTATTGCTAAATTCTCCACCTGTACAAGCAAAAACCAACTCCAAATTTCAGCTGAAAAAACAAATTATCCCCTAGTCAGCAAGCTAGTGAGGGGACCTACCATTCGCTGGCAAGGCGAAAGAATTAAAAGAGCCCATGCTATTAAATATCTCGGAGTTTATATTGATGAAAAGATGAATTGGAACACCCACCTTAAAGCACAATCTACTAGAGCGACTCAACTTTATCAAAATCTCCTAAAAATAGCTGGGAAATCCTGGGGAGTTCCCCTGAATCATCGAAGGACCCTTTATAAAACAGTAATAGAACGGGTGCTGGAGCACGGGGCAGTCGCCTGGTGTCTAGAACCTACCGTCCGAATCGCCAGAAAACTCTCAACAATTCAACGTACGTTCCTCCTGGCGATCTCAGGTGCCTACAGGACAACCTCCACGGCAGCTCTGCAGGTCATACTGGGTATTTCTCCTCTTCATCTACAATTACAAATAGAAGCTCGTGGCACAGCACTCTTCAGACTTAGACTTCCTCTTTCTACAAACGTCAGTGACATCAATCCTAGTGAAATTGAAGAAAAAGCTACCGGATGGTCAGCACACCCATCGGAACATCTAAGTCCAACTCAAATTTCCCTGGATGACGGAGGCAACATAAACACTGGACTTAGAATTTATACCGATGGATCGAAAACAGAGAAGAGGGTGGGTGCAGCCTTCTGTGTTTTGACCGACGTCAACATTACCCACAGATGGTCTACCAGGCTCTCTCTTAGAAATACAGTCTTCCAGGCAGAAATCCTATCTCTACTCAAAGCAGTGGAACACGCCGTTACCCTCCCAACTCAACATCTGACTATTCTTGTAGACAACCAAGCCAGCATCAATTCAGCAGCAAACCCAAAGAGTCACAATTCAATTGCCAGGAAAATCTTCAAGTTACTCCATAGTCATCCTCACATCAGAGTGTCGTGGATCAAAGCCCATGCAGGTTACATAGAGAACGAAGAAGCAGACAGGCTGGCTAAGGAGGCAGCAGAAACGGAAAATTTTCCTGAAACACCACTTGAGTTACCAAAACCTTTTATCAATACATTCTTACGTCAGAAGATGTTGGCCACCTGGCAAATGGCTTGGGATGATGGAGATACTGGGAGGCTCATTCACAACATAATTCCCAAAGTTAGCTTGCAACCAATCAACTGGATACGCAACGAAATTTTGTTTTTCACAGGACATTGGCCTTTCCCTTCGTTTCTCCAAAGATTCAACCTTGCCGAAACCTCATTCTGTTCTCCTGGGGGAATCGGCACACCAATCCATTATGCTACGGTTTGCCTCCTCACAACCTCCTACCATATGGCACCACCCAGCCAACAACATCAGCCAGTATGGTTCCGCAGCGTAGCCAACAATTCAACGTCAAGAAGGAAGATACATAATTTGCCCCACTTTCTCCAAAGAGAAACCAGTCTTTTCCGTCCAGATCCCAATTAATTGTTTTTTTTTTTCTCGTTCCTTCAATAGTCTTCTCAGTTGAGTCCAATGCTTTCGTCCCATTCCCACAATCTTGGCCAATATTTTCATAATTAGCAACTTCTGTATCCATCAGCGAACCCTTCTTCAAAATCGAACTTTTTAAAACAATATGCGGCCCATCTCTCTGTTCTTGTATACATTTTTATTACTGTATTAATTTGTTTTTCATCTTTTTCCTTTCATTTTCTGTTTTTTTTTTGTTTTTTTACTCTTTGTATAGTTTTTCCATCGTATTTGGTTTTTATTATTTTCCAGGTATTTCATGTATAACTGTGTAATTTTGTGTTTTTCAAGGTTTTATTTTTCTGTGTTTCCAAAATATATTTATAATGTTTAGCACAAATTAAATTAAATTATGTATTTAATTTACAAGTATACATGAGTATTTAGGATACCCATATTTCATACAATTCAATATTACTATCGAATATTCATGTTTAAAACTATAAATTTGTGAAATACCCTTAATCATTTCGCTTCTATTAGAGCCTAACAGAAATTCTGCTCGCTGAAATGCCTATCTCTTTCTAACTCTTAATTGTATTCAACTGGAATTTTTAAGCAAGTTGCCCTATATAACTGGCTTTAAAGTTATGAAAGAAAAATTAGGCACATGCACACTAAAAATATTTACTACAAATACTTATATGTCCTCTAATATTCAAAGTATTTACTTAAAAATTTTAATACAGCGCGTTTCTAACGTATTTTCAAGTATTTTATAAGTTTCATATAATTTGGTTGAAAACTCTGCATATTATAAGCAAAATACATGTGGACAAATTTGGGATTTTCTAAGAAAACTTTTTTATATCTTCCTAACTTGGTGTGTTGCAACTTTGAAATCAAGATCGAATGATTGATGAGAGTCAATATTCATTTTACAGGCTTTTATTGATAAAATCTCTACTGGACTAAACTTACATATGTACTATACAGCACTTATATCATCTGTGTATTGAACAGGTATGACATAGATACAGGTAATATCTGTTCAATGAATATCCGCCATGACATTTCGAATACAAATAATATAAACACTGTTGGCCGGAGACTGGCCGTTGGTGCGACTTGTAGTAATCATAGGATTGTGGCCTACAAAACAAAAAAATCTTTCAGCAAAGTTGGGTTATAAATTTATTAAAAAGTGAAATGGAGTGTTTCCATATGAATCAAAGAATTCAACCTCTTCAAGAGAAATCTCTAATGAAAATGCCAACCCAGTGACTTCCCTTGAAGAAGGGTCTACATTTGCAATGCCAAACATGCTGATAGTAACGGATACGTGTAGTAATCTAGATTTGCAAAAAACTCAAGAAAATATCTTTTGAGCAAAAAAAATTTATCTCTGGATAGTATACTGTCAAGTTGATAGCTATCCATTTCTTCTAGTTAAGAAATTAAGAGTAAAACGTGACGAGATTTTGTTATTTCAATATGGGGTTTTGAAATTCAGCATATACTAAAACGGAGACTGTTTCTCTTAAAGTTTTGGCAGAACTTTGCTCCACCCGCAAATTCCCCCCGGGAGTAGTAAATGAAATGAGACCCGTCGCATAAATCGGGAGTTAAATCGGAATGAGTATATGGTATATCCTTTTGAAAATTCTTCCCTCGATATGTAAATTCTCATCTTATTAAACTAGAAAACAACTGTGATAAAGGCCTGAATATTCTGATTCATAGCCATTCCCATAAGGTTTGCATGGAACTTGGTTGTGTCTATTCAAATAAACCTCAAAAAAGTTAAGTTTGTGGTGTTTAAAAGTTGAGGATTCTAATGAATATTGGCTGTTTATATGTTATTTTCAATGAAAGTTAATGAGTCGTTTTGGCATCGAACTGAGGAAAACATTATCTGCAGTATAAAAGACAAACTTCCTTTTTGGAACAGAGTATGTTTGTAAATCACTTAATTTTATAGATATTTTGCCGAAGTTTTTCCAGGGCTTTACATGTTTTCCTTTACCAGGGAAACACCGGGTTAACTTTACTTTTCTCACAAAGGGATGCAATGTTCAATATCATAATGGCTAGAATATTAGTTGATAAACAAACAGAAAATTAAGCCATGGCTTTCGTATCATTTTTTTATTTTCTACAAGCTCACGAGGTTGAGTATTAAGATTTCATGAAATACACGCGAAGTTGCCCTATCGGTACTCATGTAAGTAACATTCTATTAAGAAAGCTGATAACGCTTCTTCAAACTTTCAACGCCTCTACGAGAGACGGGATCCACTTGATAAGGCTTTATCGTCTTTAAAAAGAACGCCCCACAGCCGAGTAGGCTTTTCGTAATCTTCCCCATAGTTCAAAAGCGTTTCAAGATAAGCCTGATAAGTGGGTACGTATTGTTTTCGCAGGAAGAAATGATGCGATTCATTTTAGACTCCACAACATCGACTCTGAGAAAACAAATGAATGAAATAAATTAATCCGGAGCCACGGGTTCATTATCAGGTAGGGTCGTTCGTCCGACGGTTATTTTGGCCCCTTGCTGAATACTATACGAATCACGCCCAGAGCATATTCACTCCTTGCCCAGATATAAAATTGACTGGGATCCACGCATGCTGGGATAGGGGAAATATTCGCAAACTTCCAAATTTCATAGCAGCTTTGTGTTGAGGGATAGAAATAAATCCAATTCTGAGATTTGCATGCAAATGGGTGAATCTTGATGAATAAGGTACTAAGAGAAAATATCTTGCTCGCTTTTCATTTTCGTATACTATTCTTTTTGTAAGGTGTCTTCTCTTTATTCCTTTTTTTCCTTGAACCACCATCGTTTTTTTACTTGATGCCATGAATTCATACATTTTTATATTTTAAACCAAAGTTCTATTGCTTTGTTTGGTTTATCCCCAAAGAAATATCACTCATTACATCTAATCCACTCTTTCTGCACCTAGTTTCCCGGCTTGTTTTTGCTCTTCTGATTTAAAAGGGTATATGAGATCGGAAAAAATGAGTTGAAACAAGCCGCCCACTCCTCCATACCCCTGATTGTGCAGCTCCACGATAAAAAAATCAAGTCCATTCCCAGTCTGTTGTAAATATAATCTTCTGAAGGATTTTATATGTATATGGTCGCGCATTATGGGAGACATTGTCTAAGGTGTAGTTTTCAATGCATGAGCGCCTGATGTTCAAATATGTTAGTTCACCTGGTGTGTCCTTGTACTATTTTATAGTATCATTTATTTTTCCGACCTTAGAGAGAATATAAGAGGCTCATTCGTATTGTACACAAAACCATCCTCACCGTCGCTACTGTCACATTTACACACAGTTAAGGGCAAATACACTGCCAACGATTTGAGGTTCGACTATGTCGGTATAAAGAAACAAAACAATGATAATGGCACATGGATCATTACTAATGGGCTTTCAACCGCGTTTCGACGTTTGATGATTTTAAAACTATTTCTGTAGGATCGCCTAACATTTGGTGAAAGGGCCGTCGTGTAAAAAATAACCTTGTTTCTTTCCTCGATCTTAATTCTGGCACTCTCTGCTTAGTGCTTTCATTGAACTTGAAGGTTATTCATCACGAAATTTTCGAGGGCACCCTTCAGAATGTCTGACAGTTTCATAAAATCCAGGTGGAACTTGCACCGGATAGTTTTATTGTCCCCTGGAAACCAATCGTTATATTTTTTTCATTCACATTATACCGGGCATGGGATATATGAATTGAGTCAATTTGAGCCCCACTCTTAAAGTAGTTGAAGGGGGAGGAAGACGTGTGATATAATGCGATATTTATTTTCAGAAAATATGCCATTGAATTAATAATTAGGAAGTACGTCAGTATAAACCTATGTTGAGAATGAGTGCTATCCGCTAAAGACATGAGCTTTTATATGATATATTGATGCAGAACTAAATGATTAAATTTTATTTAGGGGAACTCTTTAAACTGTGCATTCTAAACGTTTCTTTTTAGTTCTCTCTTCTTTAAAATTCTTTTTCTGACGGGGAACGATCTTTCAGTTTGACTTTTGTAATTTTTGTAGATAAAACGTTCCTAAAACAGGTTCTCCTATAGTAGATCTTTTTATGCGATACACGAAGACTCTTTCACACATCCACCACAACAAATAGTTCTTCGCCAAAGTTGGTCTCCATACCTTTTCGAAAGTGAGAGTTTCTTTTTAGAATAGTGGAACAACATCCCCCATTTCTTTGGAAAAGACATGGAGGAGGTGACTTTTTCCATAAATGAGTCAAACCATACTCCCTCTCCTTCACTTTCACTTCCTCGTTCACTCCTTATGGGTCTTCGTTTGTGAAGAATGATATGTGTTATTATAACTGAACTAGTTTTGCAATATCAGAAATATTAAGTATAAGTGTTCTGACTCGCAAAGTATTTCCACATTTTGTTTTCAAGTGTCTGATTGAAGGTTCAACGATTGATGCTGGCAGAAGTGCTGTATTGCAAAATATTTCACATTGTTTTCCCTGGAGAACCTTTGGAAAATGAGTTTCAAACCTCGTCCCTTGGTCTGTTTGTAAAATTGGGCCTATGCGAGAATATATTTTAAAAGCTTCTCCAAAATGGTTCTTCACACGCTTTGCTTCAATGAACTATCCAGGTATATTTCTGATAGTACATCGATGCAAGAGCAAAAGCGTATCGATAATCCTTATTATAGATTTTGTCTGCTGTCCACTAAGTCATTTCTGCCATACTTCAATGATCAATTGATATACCATCACTCTTTATCCGTCGGGAACTTTTTAGTGAATCGGTTTATAAATATATATGCATCAACACCTTTCAGAAAATTTTTTTATTTCTTTCACCACCCTTTCTTTCCCAACGCATGGTGTAAAGCATCTGCAAGATTCACCACAAACTCGCTGGATGAGACGGGTTCCTGATGCTATGTCTCATTCATTGCTGCAACACGAGAACCATTTATTTCTAATATGTACTCTAAAATGTCATAAGTACACCTACCGTATCGTTTAAAAGTAGAACAAAATCAATAAAAAAGTTCGATTTTCCGTAAATATACACATTAACCGAAGGAAACCGACTGATAAAACAATGTAAAACTTCAACCATTAATTTGTTTTCTCTAGAACATAATTGCAAATGATATTGTTCGTATTAATACAACTCTTTAGATAAGGATAAAGCTGAAGATAAGTGAAGCTCGTACTGTAGGTGTGGTCAAGAAGGAATGGTTAAAATGATGGGAAATCATCAGTTATGATTACTCTTTTACAGCCTGAACCTACCCTAAACAAGTTGAAGAAAACACGAAAATAAATTACTCAAAATAATTATTTTCAAAAATACATACTAATTAGATTTCATAAAGAACATTTAATCTTCCACGGTTACAAAGATTTCAAAGATAATATTTCTAATTGATACTATTACAAACATAAGGAAGCAAGTTAAGAAATCCAAGTACCTTAAAACATTCGCAAAATTTTTCAAAGTTCGAAAGGCAGATAGAAAAAATAAATTAACCTATATCAGAAAGTGGATGGCTGGCTTGGGCTTAACTAGGAAAAATATATATCTAATTTATAAGTATAAAAATATTTGTTATTTTTAATTGCTTTATTTTAATTCAACGATGTTATAATTGATGCATCTCGCGCGAGAGAATTATTAGTAGAAGGATGTGAAAATCCAAAGTCCTAAAAAACATTCTGTGAAAATTTTCAAAGTTCGAAAGACCGAAAACAAAAAATAAATCCCTATCTCAAGTCCTAATCTTGAATCGTTATCTTGAAAATTCCTTAGCTGAGAAGTGATAGGAAGGGAGGGAGGGAGGGGAGGGTAGAGGAGCACCCTCCAACCTTTGATGTGGCTTGAACTCTCATTTTCATCTACTCTTGAAGTACTGTAGGATAATAAGCCCTTATCCATTCCTCAGTAGGGTGGGCCAAACTCTCGAAATACATGTAATAAATAGATCGTTGGCATGTTTGCTGATTTTGAAACTAGGCACAAGTTCTACAGCCGACTGAAGTACTGTAGGATAAATTAGGATAAGAAAAAAATGATTTTGACTCATAGCTTCTAGAAATATAATAACGATTTGTAACTTACTAGCTGTTTTTTTTTGCCATACACATTGATTTATAGGCATTTTTGTAAAAAGCATGCATATTTGGGAAGATATAAAAGCTTTTTTAGAAAATCCCAAATTTGTCCACATGATTTTTTATAATATAGAGTTAACCAAATTATATGAAACTTATAAAATACTTGAAAATACGTTAGAAACGCGCTGTATTAATTTTAAGTAAATACTTGAATATTAGGGAGATACTAAGTTTGTGTAAATATTTTTATGTGCATGTCCTAATTTTTCTTCTCATAACTTTAAAGGATATGAGGGCAACTTGTTAAAAAATCTAGTTGAATAAATTAAGAGTTAGAAAGAGATAGGATCAGGAGCAGAATTTTGTTAGGTTCTATAGAAGGAAGAATAATAGGGTATTTCACAATATAGTTTTAAACATGAATATCGATAGTATTGAATTGTATGAAATATGGGTATCCTAAATACTCATGATACTATAAATTAAATACATATCTGATGTATTCGAGATGACTTATTGTGCTGTAAATTATAAATATATTTTGGAAACACAGAAAAAAAAAAACCTTGAAAAAACACAAAATTACACAGTTGTACATGAAATAGCTGGAAAATAATAAAAAAACTAACAATGATGGAAAAACTCTACAAAGAGTAAAAAAAAAAAAAAAAAAACAGAAATGAAAGGAAAAGATGAAAACAACTAATCATTGTAATAAAAATGTACAAAGAAAAGAGATGGGTGCATATTGTTTTAAAAGTTCGATTTTAAAAGAAGGTTCTGCTGATGGATACAGAAGTTGCATATGAAATTGGCCAAGGGGGAATGGGACGAAAGCACTGACTCAATAGAGAAGACTATTGAAGGAACGAGAAAAAAACAATTGAATTGGGATCTGGATCGGAAAAGACTGGTTTCTTTGGAGAAAGTATAAATATGATCTTCCTTCTGACGTTGAATTGTTGGCTGCTGCGAAACCATACTGGCTGATGTTATTGGTGGTGCCATATGGTGGGAGGTTAGTGAGAGGCAAAACCAGCATAATGGATTAAATGTGCGATTCCCACAAGAAAGAATGAGGTTTCTGCACACTTTTGGAGAAAGAAGGAAAGGCCATGTCCTGTGAAAACAAAAATTTCTGTTGCGCATCCAGTTGATTGGTGCAAGTAACTTTAATTATGTTGTGAATGAGCCTCCAGTATTCTCATCCCAAGCCATTTGGCCAGGTGGCCAACATCTTCCTGACGTAAGAATGTTTTGATAAAAGGCTTTGGTGACCAATGGTGTTTCAGGAAAATCTTTCCTTTTCGATTGCCTCCTTAGCCAGCATGTCTGCTTCTTCGTGGCTTGAACCTCATTTTCATCTACTCTAAAGTACCTGTAGGATAATAATGCTCTGGCCCATTCCCTCGGTAGTGGTCCAAATTCTCCGAAATACATGTAATAAATAGATCGGTTGACATGCTTTGTGATTTAGTGAAAACCGGCACACAATGTTCCTCATCAGCCGACTGCTAATACCGTAGGGATAAAAGCCCTGGCCCATTCCTCGGGGTAGGTGGGCCAAACTGAAATACATGTAATAAATAGATCGGTTGGCATGCTTATGATTTTTGAAACTCTGACGAGTTCACTCAAATAGACTTGAAGTACTGTCAGGATAATAAGTCCTGGCCCATTCCCCTGGGGAGGGCGCGTAAAAAAAAAATTTCCGAACACAGTAACTAAATAGATCGGTTGGATAATGCTTTATGATTTGGTTAGAAAACTACACATGGAAGTCCCATCAGCTGACTTGAAGTACTGTAGGGATAATAGCCCTGGCCCTTTCCCTCGGGGGCAGGTATGCAAATTCTCCGAAATCATCAACAAATAGATCGTTCGCATGCTTGATGTTTGTCTGAAACTCGGCACACAGGTTCCTCATCAAATCGACCTGAAGTACTGTAGGGAATAAGCCCTGGCCCACTCTTTGGGGAGGGGTCAAATTCCAGCCACATGTAACAAATAGATCGGTTGGCATGCTTTGCGATTTTGCTGAAACTCGGTACACAGGTTCCTCATCAGCCGAAGTACTGTAGGGGTAAATAACAAGGCAGGGTGGGCTAACGTACCAAAATACATGTAACAAATATGCCGATTGACATACTGTTGGATACGGCTAGGGAGATTTTGATGAATTTTGGTACATATACTCTTAATTAGACTTTTAAAATACTTCAGGGGTAAATAAACGCTAATCTAATCTATGAGGTTAGGGTAGGACAAAGTCGTTTAAATACATACGGAAAATAGGCGATTCACATGAAACTTGATACGGCTTGAACAATTTGATAAACATTATACATATGTGTCTTACAAGCCAAATAAAAGTGTTTTAACACAAGTGTTTTCACTCAATGCCTCAAGTAGGGTGGAGCAAAGACACAGGCCGATTGACACAAAACTCGATACAGCTGGGATGATTTTGATAAAACTTTGGTAAGCATGTTCTTTTTTAACTGATATGAAGCACTATTGGGGTAAATAAGGCCTAATCCAGTCCTTCAGGGTAGGTTGGGGCAGCGTCTCTTAAATACATGTAAAAAATGGGTTGATGGAAATTAAACTTAATTCGCAGGTTTCAATATGTCGAACTAAAAATATGGAGGGGTTAAATCTTTTTTAATCAACCCTTTAGGATGATAACTACTGATAAGATATGGAAAATTATTTATTTAGAATAGCTGGAACAATTTTGGCGAAGCATGTTTCATTAGTTGATTTAGACACGTTAATTGCTATTTTAATAATGACTCCAGCATTGTTCTATAACAACGAAAAAAGAATACTGTATTGAGAAATGGGCCCTATCTCTCACTCTTCTGGGATGGGTGGAGGTCAGTCATTGAAATACATTGAGCAAATGGACCAATTAGCAGGAAATTTTATGGTCAGGGTTCCTAAAAAAATAAGACGCCCTAAAAGTTGGATAAAAATGCAAGAAATTTATGTAATATTTCATACTACGATATAAGAAAAATGAAAGAAATTTTGTACTATTAATTGATGGATTTTTTCATAAAAAATGGATTATCGCAATAAAATAACATTAATAAACATTTTGTTTATAAATAATAATTCAGTCCCCGATCTTACAAAAGATTTTGCCCTGAAAAAGACCGGGCATCACCGGGACCTCTGCGAGTATGAAACAAAGTAGAAAAGGAATGAGCTCAAGGTAAGTTCTGGTAAATTCTAGCGTTAAAATTACCATTAATTCCAAATGCGAAAATGTCTCTGGCAAATACACCTGTTGAAAACAAAGATCACAGGCGCACGTTCTACGCGAATAAGTAACTGTATTATAACATCCACCAGTGAACCTGACAAAATCGTTGATGGAATGGTTATCGACGTTGCGGGTTAATTATTTCTCAGTTTTGTGCTGCTGAATTTCCGTCCTCTTCCTGATTTGAGTTGTCACCACTGTCAGATGTCTCTAGTAAAAATACACCTAGAGAAGTTTTGATAAACACTAGAGGTGGGTTTGACATTTATAACATCTTTAAAAATTGTAACAAATTGTATAACATGTTTACTTTCTCTTGTGAACTGTTGTTGCTTCGTCTCGATTCTACAACAGAACACTTTCAGGCTTCGAGTTCTGAAAAGTATTTCCTGTCTTTCACAACTTATCTCGTCCTTTTTCTAGCTTCTGTTCGTTTGGAATTCACGCAGTTATCTCTTTTTTCGCATAAAGTTTTATTCCGGTTTATTCTGCTAGTATTTCATCAAATGCCTTTGTATTTTTACGAAGCAAACTTCGCTTTTGCATTGTAAAGCTTCACGAATAAAGGAGCCATCTTCATCCGTTATCTGTCCATTCACATATCTTTTAGCACTGCAGACATTTTGGCATATTGTTGTTTGAAGGTGGCATACCGTCTCTAAATTTCGTCATACAAAAATCATTTAAAACGATCTACAGAGCAAATCTTTGGATTTATAGCTGCCAAATTTGATAATTACTTCTTGGCTAGTAGGTTCACACTAAGTAGGCTTTCAAAATATTAATTAGATTTTTAATTAATTTAAAACCAACCGAAATTTATTTTCTTCCTTAATAATTTCGGAACATATAACACGAAAACTTTTAGCACCATTTTCAAATTAAAAAATAGATTTTCAGTGATATCAAATTTATTTCCGTTCAATTTTTTCTATAATTTTAATAAATTTTGAAAAATTTATTCTGCAACGGTTGATGCAATCGATTTTTACTATTCATTCGCTGTCGAACGGCACGATGGTCTATTAAGAGTGAAGTTGGATTTCGCAGTACAACATTTATTTCAAAGAATTAATAAATTTACATCTCGAAAATACTTCATTTTTAAGACTTTCTTACGCACTTTTGTTTCAAATTTAATGGAAGTATAACACATTTTCCATTATTTTGATGTAATTTTAAAAATATGTAAACTTGATGTCGCAACAACGCCAAAATCTTAATATAAATAAAAGTCATTGTGGGTTTGTAAGTTTCTATATTTGTATGTTTGTATCTATGTTCCACATCTCCTCCTAAACCACGTCACTGATTTCAACCAAACTTTGCACACTTATTAATTAGGACCAGGGGAAGATTACTGTTAACTTTTTAAAGCTCAAAAGTTAATTAAACAGTCAGTTAATTAAAAAGTAACCGAAACCGTTTCTCCGCTCTAAGTTCGGAGCAAATTATCCCCCAAAAATTATTTTTATACCATCTTAAAGTTCAAAATTTTACCTTTCTAATGATATCAATTTTATATCTGTGACATTTTGTCCTTCAATTTTTATTAATTTTTCAAAATTTAATAAAAATTTGACACGCAGACGATTTTAAAATAAATCAAATTTAATGATACTGCATAGAGTTGATATTGATGAGATGCTAGGCAACGGTGTAATTAAATTGCCATTATTTTTTCTGTTTATTTTTTTTCAAATATCGTTTGGCAATGTTTTCATTGGTTCTTAAAGAATTCTAAAGCTTATTTAATTAGATTAAAAAATCACCGCAGTTCATATCACCTGTCATTTTTACCTGCGTTTCCTAAGAAATAATAAATCCTTAATAATATATTTAATGAGAAAGTCTATTTGTTACGCTTTCACAGCAAAACTACACGTGGAATAACTTATTTTTAATGTCAAACATCACGTGATCATAAAGCAAACCGCGATTATGTGATCTTTCTGAGAAAATAAACAAATAATTTATTAATGGAATAATAAATGTAATTACTCAACTCGACGCTTGATTTTCATTTTTCGAGTTTGCAGTCTATTTAATTTTAGTTATTTATATTTGTATCTTTTCCATATCAGATTTTATTCAAGAAGCTGTCGATAAATTGATATCGGGACAGAAATCTATTGATAGATATGATATAGCTGCAAGAGTTTTTAGATTAAAATTTAGAAACTAATGTTAATTATAACTAAAGGAAAATATGCGAAGATATAGTATTTTGTTTTATGTATTCTTTTGAATGGTAGAAGTGGATGACATATAGCATGATGGATGGTATATTCCACAGATTATAAGAGCCCGATGATACCATTGAGTACAATGATGTAATTTACAGTAACGGAGAATATATGAGGAATAGAGAATGGTTGTTGAATTGGTAATTTTGGCACTGATTAATGAAAGTTTAGGTCAGATAAATAAAAAAATATGTCACAAATGGAGGGAGGTATTATAGAATATCTACTTGTAGATATGCTAATGGGCAATAATAATTAACATCAACTTCTTCATATAACAGATAACAAGCTCTTAGACTCCTTTAGAATTGTCAAGGACTCTTCCGACAAACTGAGATTAAAAGTCGGTGTGCCAGTACTATTGATACGTAATCTCGATGTACCGACACTGCGCACGGTTACAAATTGCACACCTAGGTCCAAACGTCGTGAGAGTGTTTAAAAACGAGAGAGTGTTTTTAATTTCACGCATTCCGATAATACCGAAGAATTTACCATCCAAGTTCAAAATGTAACAATTCCCTTTAAAATTAGCATTTGCCAGGTTCAGGGCCAGACACTCAAAGGGGCAGGTGTACATTTGGAAAAACCATATTTTTCCCATGGACAACTATATATGGCGTGTTCACGTGTGTCCAGACCACAAAACCTCTACATCCGTTCAAAAAACGTAAAAGAAAAAAACGTAGTATACAAAAGTGTGTTATAGATAAACAAATTACCTAACTATAACAGCATACACTCCTGTTAGTTGTCCAATTATGTATTGTCAACAGTCAAAACTTTTAATTTCCCGTTTCAACATGTAACGAAACATTTACATTCGTGAATTTAAAAAAAAAATTAATAATTCAAATTCTTCGCGCACGAAGTCGCGGGTAACAGCTAGTAGTATTATAAATACGCATATGATAAAGTAAATAATGTTTTGAACATAATAACCTTATTATACTACGATGTTTCGGGTTCAGTAAATTAAGGTAATCGAAATTTAAAATTATATCCGTTAAGTGATTTTTAAAAAGTTAAATGCACTGAATTGCAGTAAACTGACTTAAAAATAATTTGAATTAATTGTTTTGTATGAGATATATGGATTAGTATTCAAAGTAAGCAACAAAATTGAATGGACTTTCAGTATAGTTAACTCAATTAACCGGTAGTTTTTAGTTGTTGGTGAAGGAATTCCTCTTTTTCAGTGTTCTTTTCACGCCTTGGTTTCCTAGTTCTTAGCTTTTCAGAGCTTCCTTTGTATAACCACCTGTATTTACATTATAGCAAAATTTTTATTTATCTTTAGCCTCTTATTTGACATTACGTTTCTCTGATTCGCCCAGACAGTTAAGTATTTTATATGTTTTAAAAGAATGTAACGAACGACTGACAAGAAATACTTCAAACTATATTATTTAATCAAGCAGAATTAGGACCTTCTTCAATTTACATGATCTCAGAGTTACCATGAACTACATAACGCTTATTATTAAAATGCTTTATTTCGAAAGCTGGCTTAGAGAAAGGTAAATCAATCTCGCATAAATTTCCGTTTAATTCACGTTTCTGAGTCTCATCAAACAATAAAGTTAACATTTTAAATAGCTATGCATTCTGTATTGCTTAACAGCCAGGAAAACCAATATCGCGGGCCAAAAGTGTTTAGTTAAGTGTTATTACCAAAGGTGTTTAGTTAATAATATATAAAAAAATATATACAGAAACTACCATAGAGAGAATTGTTGGTTTCTACTTATTTAAACATGAAAGAAGCAACATGAACTATGAATACTCCATTTAATTCAATTTATTTCTTTCTTTTTTAGAAGAATCTATTTGCAACGGAAATGATCAACAAAATTCTAAAAACTACATTTTTCTACTGTTGCCACAAAAAATATAATGTGATGAACAAAATTAAATATGATAAAAAAATAAATGCTTTAAATAAAAGAAAACGATATTTACAATCAAATATTAAATGCTTTAAATAAAA
>BGPR01006387.1:0-31680 GCA_013235015.1 Araneus ventricosus | reverse complement strand
GATACAGTGGAGTTAGTAGGTGTCCAGGTGAAAGAGCTGATGAAAAATATTGACACGGCTTAACAGTTGAATATTTTGAAGTAGTTCAAAGCACGGATTAAAATAATCTCATCCAAGCATTGGAATAGAATAGCGGATAATTATGACGATGCCAGTGAGTGTAGAACAGTTCCAGTAAATTAAAAGTGATTAACAAGGCCGGCCTTTGTGGGTCTTGAAACTAATTTGTTTATGACAAAATACTAAACTATTGTATTTTTCTATTTATTACATAGCACAAATTGGTATATTAACCCCTTTGGCCCTGAATTATGCACAGGGCAGATAAAAAGCAGCGAGTGGTTAAATATGCTATATTATACATAAGTAACATAAAAATGAAATATCATAATTTTTTGCGAATTAGCAAACTATTTAAAAATGTTCTAATAATAGGACACCAGACTTCAAATAAGTAAATATATATATTTTTTTATTTTAAGTTCAATTTACAATTATTTTGAATGAAATGATTCGAAACAATTTCCTTGAGCATGAAAACATAAATATGCTTCACATTTCTCGCAAAAAGATGAAGTTTTGAAAGTACAGCCTTTCAATTTGCATCTTTGTTGCTTTGAAGTTCTTTCAATCATGTGGTTTATTCCATCAAATCTCACGTTATTGCAAGGCTTGACAGATTTAACTTTTTCTTCTGAGGAATTCTAGAACAATTTACATCTCTTTCGTACCATGACCAATAATTTGTTATAGCTATATTGAAATAATGAAAGAGGATGCAGAGGGTTCATTTTTTGCTCCTTATAGCCGTTCGGTACAATGGCATTAATAAGTCATGCTTGTCCACCCTCCCCCATACTTTTATTGTAAAACTTTGTAATTTCAGGTCTGGAAACTTCAACAAAAGTGACATCTTTTCTGCTCCATCTCTTTCGAACGATTGCCGTACCATTTCACTACAGCGTTTCTGCCAGCTTCTGTAGCACATTTATCTAAACTTTTTCAATTTTGCATCAATGTTAATGGTTAATAATTGAATAATAACTGTAAAATATGCAAAATTTACATCCAACAGAAAGTTTTTTTCAGAAGAAATATCGTTAACTCTAAAACAAAATAAAAGCTTTCTACTATAGACACCTGGTGTTATAATAATAGAATAAGTATAAAAATTCTTGTTGTTTGCTCTAAGTTCTGGTGTCCTATTAGTAGAACAAATGCTTGATTCTCATTTGCAGTGCAATTTCTCATTATTTTTATGCTAAAAGTACTGAATTAGGCAGAAATAGTACGATTTATACTATGGAATTTTTCAAAAAGCAGAGGATTAGATATAATAATGTTTTGGTGGACTCAAAAACCATGCGCCTGCGTTTTGACTGCAGATGGTCAGAAGCATCCATCATTTTCTCTGTTAGGACTATGCTGCAAATTATTGAGCAGAAATAACAGCATCTTGCTATTCTTGAATGCATAATTAGCAGGACTTAGGGTTTTGAAGTTTAAATTTTTAAAAATGTGGAATCTAGAATACTAGGACGCCAGGGCCGAAGGGGACTTAAAGATTACATGAAAAAGAGAAATAATTAAATTAGTTTTATAAAGTTAACATTTCAATCACACTCAGAATCGTTCATAAATAAAATAGCAAAAATAATTGCTTCATAAACTCATAAAATACAATTTGGAATGCGACTTACTAGAAATAAGCTTACATTATGTCATTTTTGTTTCATTTCCTTACACGTTTTATACCAAATTCGCTGATAATATCAACATAATTTAATTTTCTGGCTGATTCAGATTCGATAGATAAAATGGCTAAGGAGATAAATCATTAATGAATAATGCTAATTCTGAAGTAATTTTTTTATTGTTTTCAGTCTTTAGAAAGAATTTTTTGCTGATTTAACGCTAATTGGTGAGATCAATATGATTTCCCGAAGATGCTCAAAATTTTCATACAATTCAACTGAATTATTTTTAAGTAGCGATTGTAATATTGTGGCCCCGAAAAGCAAAACTCAACGACAAATTTGATTTCATTAAATAAATGAATGCAATCAATATCGCCTTGCAAAGTCGCATTTAAGGCGTTGTAACTTTCAAGAAGTTAATCTTGAGTCACAGTTTGTGAATATTATCCCAATTATATTAAAATCCAGATAATGATGTTCGCGATAAATTTCGCATCTTTTTTTTAAAAGAAAAAATGGCACTATTGATTATAACTAAAAAATATTGAACTTGAAAATATTATTCGCCAGATAAAACAGCCTGAATGGTTCTTTCAAAGCAAAAATACTTTTTTCTCGTACAGTTCTTCGAGTTTCAAATTCAGATTTTGCTTTCAACTAATTCTTTAACTATTTCCTTTGCAGTTATTAAAAGAAGATATGAATCCCGATTCACGATATCTTTCAAAAAATTTTAAAATGCCTCTTAAATGTGAATTTGCAGTACCTACACTATATTAGAATTTTGAAATATCTTGCTCACAATATTTACTTCATTCAGTATGTCACACCAAATGACCAAACTTAATAAAAATTCAAATGAAATTTATTTTTGATTGATTGGATCTTGGATTTCGTTTTTATGTCACTAGTATGTTCATAAATGTATTTTAAAGACAGAGAAAATCGTGGCACTTGGTATCCCACAGATTTTCTGCTTTCGAGGCGGCATTCACACGTTATTTCTGACAGTGGTTTTGAAGAAACCTATTTGACAGGGTCTCTTAATATGTACCAGCGTATCACAGAACTTGGGAAAATTAATACAAGTTAATTTTTAGTTACTTTAGAAAGCATATATAATAAGGAGAAATGATTTTGAATTGTCTCCAGGAACTAAATTCGAACTATGATTTCCGCAGAGCATTACTGTGTTTGGAATTCTTTGGCATACGCGTTTCTGCACGTCTCTATATAAAACCTTTTATATTAGCTCCGTTATCGTATCCCAGTCCACGACATTTCCCCAAATCTAATTCCTCCTTTTCTGACAGGCTTTCAATTTTGGCCGATAGTCCTTTTTCTGTCGAGTCTTTTACTGTTCTGAAACAAATACACTCTGTCCCAAAAGTTTATAGAATCTAGTAAAATATATGTTTTAGCAAAACGGAAAGGCATACAAACATCAATTACAAATATGTTTATTCAAACCATATGCGACTTGCATTCAACGAAATATTTAGAAAAAATAACAATTTTTATTTCAATTATATAGCAAAATGGAAATATTAGGTCTCCCAAAAGTTTATAGAATATATGACATTTCAACAAAAGGTGCTCAATACAATGTTCTTAATAGTTTAAAGTCTTTCCATTTCTCAGTATGACATCGTATACACGTTTTTCCATCGACATAATTAAGGTTTGTAATATCTCTGGTTCCAAGTTGTACCATACACTTTCAATGGCTGTCTTCAAGGCATTCACTGAATAAAATTGCCCTCCATTCTCATATACCTTCCGAGGCATAATGCCCCACACATTTTCAAATGGGTTTAGATCAGGGCTCATCGGTGACCACTCAAGAACACTAACATATTTCGAGTTTAAATAATTTTTCGTAGCATTGGAGGTATGGATGGGAGCATCATCTTGCTGATATTACCAATTTCGTCCCCCTATGTTTTCTGCAAATGACATAAGATGATTTTCTAGTGTTTCTATGTATTTAGGAGAATTCTGACGGCCATCTAAAAAGGCCAAATCCACTTGACCGTTGAAACTGAAAGCCATCACAGATCCACCACCATTTTGCCTACTGAAAAAGCTTCTGGGCTCTTTTCGTAAATCATGCCAATATTTTATATTCCCGCCAGGTCCATCGAGGCTCCATTTTTTTCATCACTGAAAAGGACAGCCATCCATTTTTCACCATATGGCATATGATTACGAGCCCATTGTAATCTCTTACTAATGTGAAGCTTTGAGAGTGGTAATCGGCGAGCCATTTTTGCGTGGATCATATAACCAGATTCTATAATTCATCTATGAACAGTGTTCTTGGAGGTTTGCAACCGGGAAGCCCCAGTAATTTCGCGAACCGACATTTTCTGACTTGAAAGCCATTCTTTGTATCCGTCTATCACTGCGAATATCCGTCACACGTGGTCTTCCCGAACGAGGTGTTGGCTCATATGGCGTCTTACGAGTTAATACACGATAAATCATGCTTTTAGAACGATTTAAAAGTTTCAATATTTCCTTAACAGTCTTACAGAGCAATTTCAAATGCAGAATTTTACTCACTTCTTCATTAGAGAACTGCTACGCTTTAGGCATCTTGAAACGCAGAACAAAAGAACGCTTTCCTTTTCTTACAACGTATTTATTAGGCTTCAGATCGACGTCATGATTACCGATACCATATTTGTATAAAATTGCATTTGTCTATAAACTTTTGGGACAGGTTATTTCGGTTTATTCTACGATTTAAAAATTGACATTAAATATACGGGGTAGAACTGCTGTTTTTTCAATTTAATAGACGTATCATATCTATACAGTAAGTTACGTCGAAATATATCATATACAACAAAAAATATAGGCTAAATACAAGATTCTATAAACTTTTGGGACAGAGAGTAAATCCGTTTTGTCAGCACTTTTAGATTTATCTACAATAACATATCTGATAATAACAGATCATTGCTATTGACGGCTTATGTCTTGAGTGCAATTTAATAAATTATGAAATGCTTTCTTAACTAAAGTTCCTATTATCCTAATATTATTTCCTTTCTAACCTTTTCAGCCAAAGTAGAAACATTTTGGTCTTTGGCGCTGTGTTGATTCTGTTGAAGCTGCGATCTTCGGAATAAATAATTCATCTAACTTCTTTATTCGAGGCCGAGAAAAAAATCCTTCGTCTGCACGTTTCTCTCTGCTTCATAATTACTGTTCAGCAACGGATTCCGAGACTAGCAATTTGGACGGCTTTACACTGGAAAGGGGTGTCAGGCAATGAGTCATATGAGCGCATTTCCGGAGTTCTTTGTTAGATCACGCTCAGTAAAATGTAAACATCACCCTTCCATTCTTCACTTTCCCCCTATTTTGATGAAAATAACTCCGCCCGGCGCATGCGCAAAGTGGAGGGTTTCCGAATCCGTTTCTATACAATGCCTTCCATTTTTCCAGTTTTCTGATAGTTTGGTTTAGTTTCGTTATATTAACGTTGACATAATCAATGAGTTCGCTTCGCTCAAAGCAAGGAAATTAAAATTAGAATTTAAGCACACTAACTGAGAAGAGATATTTTCCGCTAACAGCCATAGCAAACTAATTATAGCTTTTCAGCCAAATGTCAAAGTGAATTTAACATTTGAGTTTTTAAACATTAATTTATTTTCAATCATTTCACATTAATATAATTTGAATTTAACCCATAGGTACTCAGCTCTTAATTACAGCCCTAATTTTCTTTTATTTCTAATTAGTAATTTATGTACGATGTAGGGGAGAGTCGTCGAATTTGGACCAAATGGACATTTTTGATGTACACTGATGGAGATAAAATTTTAATGAAAATCCAGTAGCAGAATTTTTTTGTAGTTTGTCTTAAGAACAGAGTAATTAACTTTTTATAAAATACACCTTAAATTAGGAAAAAGTCAGCTTAAAAAATGTGTCATCAGTTCAATCGAGGAAACCGGTTGACTAAAATCGGAACACCAAATTCTTTAAGCACAAATATTTCTCAAAATCACATCAAAACACAATGCATGAACCCAAGTTTGACATTTTATGCACTGTGTTCACTTCCTCTTCTCCTTTGTTTTCCTCATAAATGATATATATCATAAATTTTTATACTTTTTATCCAAAATTTAACGGCTTGAGTGTCCTTTTATTGTTTTTTGCCTTGATTTGCTCCAATTCCAATATACGTTGATAAATAGTGGTGAGAAACTGCTTTCTGAGCTATTCCTATAGTTTTCCCCCATTGATTTAAATTGTCCAATCAACCGTTTGTGGCCCAATCTACGAAACACATCGCACAACAGCAAAATAAATTCCTTTAACCTTTATTTTAAATTATTTTAATAAACTGATTATAGTAAATTGTAGCTAAGGAAATTTCATATCAGAGGATATGATAATATATTTTCCTGCTTAATTTAGAACAGGGGCTTTTTGTCTTTTGTTAAAATTATTAATTTATGATACCTTAATTTAACACTTGTTCTCTAACCTTAACCACGTAGCGCTTTCTCCTAAAAATGATACCATACACCTTATTTACATCGTAACAACATAATTTGACTATTTAACGGCCCAAATATTTCATAGAATTGAAGTCATGTTCGGCGTCTCTCCCCTGTATTTTGAAGTGAATAAAATCGCACGAAAACCAATGTTCAGTAGCTTCCATAAACAATTGGATGTCGATTTTGTTTTATTTTCAATCTTTTAGAAAGCATATGCAATTTGCGATTTATTTACTCCAGTGATACATTTATTTTGTTGTGTGCAGTATTTTTCATCAAGACAGTTCATTTAAAGTATTATTTTTCAAGAATATACCATTTTTATTTAACTTCTTAAAAAAACTCTAAACTTGCATAGAAAAAATAATTGCAGCAATGGAGTTTTTTCCGGTTCGGAGGGTTATAGAGGGGATGAAAAATTGACGAAAATATGGCATGTAGTGTGTGTGGGGCGCAGCTTTGGTGAGTCTGCCAAGGGCGCGGTCACCTCGGAACGGTCCTGCTGATGAGCCGTGCGCCCACACAAACGAATGGCTTGCTTTGAATGTTCGAGACTTCCTTTAACTCGAGTGTAAAAGACTAACAACCGTCGAAACATCTTCCGACGAGGATGTTCGACACTTGAAATTGGTAGTAGTGCGTTGATGTCCCACCACGCGATGCTACTAACTGCCAAGCTTCCAAATGTTCGAGACTTCCTTTAACTCGAGTGTAAAATACTAACAACAGCCGGAACATCTTCCAACGCGGATGTTCGACACTTGAAATTGGTAGCTTGTGCGTCGTTGTCCCGCCACGCGATGCTACTAACTGCCAAGCGTCCAAAGTCGGAAGGTGTTCGCAGCAACGCCGATTTTACCTGTTCTCATCTCGAGGAATCGTAGAAAATGCCCCATGACTTTCGAAGCCAAAAAATGAAGCTTTCGTAAATGAAATCACAGCAAATTTCAAAAAATAAAATATTTAGAGATAAATTACCATTTTTTACTTTCTCGTATACGAAGTATACAAAGAGAAAGTATTGTAATCATCAAAAAATTCGAACTCGAGATTTTGAGGAATCTCCACGTTTTAGACCTCCCTGAATCCGAAAAACACAATTTTGGAATTATGTGTGTCTGTGTGTCTGTGAACACGATAACTCGAAAACTATCAGAGCTACGGGGATGAAATTTGGTATGTGGTCTTTAAACATAATTTGTAGGTTTCTATCAAATTTTGGACAAAATCCGTCAACGGGTAGTCTGTCTGTCTGCATGTTCGAGGTCATGCGAACGCTATAACTCAAAAACTTGAAAAGCCAGATGGATAAAATTTTATGCACAGTTTTATCGTCATGAATGTAGGTCCGTATAAAATTTGGGCCAAATCCATCAAAGGGTTGACTGTCTGTCGGTCCGTATAATTTACTTTTGAAGAGAATCCGTTATCTCCACACGCATGCGTACTGCAAGAGCGGAGAGGAATTTCATTACGGAGTAGCGAATTACGTCAGTTTGTCCTTGAGCCGGTAAGAGAAGAAAATCGTTACGCATCTCTTTGAATTTCATTTTTTGCCTAGATTTTTTTCAATCACTGTAATGAAAAACCTTCTGATAGTCATTGGATTCTGGGTAACAATAAGTTCGAATTTTTTTAGTCACGCTGGGGAAGGGGAAACGGCACCTTTTTGGGGAAGTATACGAGAAAGTTTAGGGGAGAACACTCCCGCTGGTTCAATAAGAAGGCGACGAACGTCGATTACAACAATATTTTGCCATACTTGAATTTCCGTTCGACGAAAAGGCGGAATTAAAGTGGCTAGTTTCAGGAGGGCAACCTGAAGGCCCTGCGATCGTGAACTGCAGAGTGAAATCGCTGTACACTCCTTCTTTGCTCCTAAATATAACGATGAAGAGGATTACTGGAACTGAAATTGGTGTAAATAGGTTTGTAGAAGTTCGAATAATCATTATTGTTGAATCACAGTGAGAAAGAAGCGTAATACATTTTCTTTGATATTTCTATTTTACAGAAATACAGCGTATTTTTCTCGAAATGAAGTTTCATTTTAGAACTACTCTTTTTATCCTTTCCAGGATTGCAAAAAAACTTATTGATCTCGGAGTTAAAGACACAAGCTGATGCAAATAATAAATCCTAATAATCATCGCCGTCGAAACACAGTGAAAAAGAAACATAACACATTTTCGCTGATATGTCCACTGTCTACATACAGAGTGCCCACTTCAATAAGGGACACCCACTCTTAACTTCAGAACGACAACAACTGTAGTCATAAAAGTAGTGTCTAGATATAGTAAAACGTCTATGTGCTATGCGATGAGGCCCCTTACAGCACCATCTGGTATGAAACTCCGGAGTTAGCGTTCCTATCTCGAAACCGGTACAAAATAGGGAGGAATTGTCAATCGCAAAGTTGTAGAGCGTTATCGAATTATTACAAAAAGACAACTTATACACATTAATACAAAAAGAATAGAACGTTTAAAATGCACATTTGTTTGTTCGCATTTTCCGAAATTGTAACATCACAAGACTTGGACTAAAGGAGAATATGTTATTTTTCGGACAAAAAAAATGACCGCATTATACTTTTTCTTAAGGTAATAACTCAAACAGCAGGTGTATGTAATCTTTTCGCCAACATTGCAGGACTTTCGATGACATATTACTGCTGCTTGTGCTAGCACACCCAACGAGCTAAAATGTGTGCAAAGTGAAATTGAAACAAGAGCTCATATCTGTATTGTAGATGATGGAGAGCAATTTGGATACCGAAAATTAAGATAAGTTGTGATAACTAATTGTTTCTTCTCATTGTAAACCGTTGTTTTGACGTCACAGTTTCGGAAATCGAGATTAATCAAATATGCATTTTGAGCGCTCTGTTCTTAGTATTAATATGTACAAGGCGTCTTTTTGTACTAAATCATTGACGCTCTACAACTTTGCAACTGACATTTCCCGCCTATGTTTTACCGTTTTCGAGATAGGAACGCTAACTCTGGAGTTTGGTACCAGGTGGCGCTGTAAGGGGTCTCGTCGCATAGACATTTTACTATATCTAGACACTACTTTCATGACTATAGTTGCCGTCGTTCTGAAGTTGGGATGGCCCTTATTTAAGTGGGCACTCTGTATAGAAGCAGCATATTTACACAGCATTTATTTATACAGCATATTTTTCTCGAAATGATGTTTAACTTTTACAACTGCTCGTCTTATCCTTAAGCTAATATTTTTTATTCTTTCCAGGATTGTGAAAACCTATTGATCTCGGATTTAAAGACACAAACTTGATTTTCATAATCTACAGACTCTGTGATATTGGAATAAAGAACAAAATGGTTCCCGAAGAAAAGAAAACTGCTGCAGATGTTTATGTTATTCCTTGCGAATCCTCTGAGAAATTAAAGAAAGAAACTTCTGGAAAATTTGATAAAGAAACACTAAGATATAAAATTATCTTCTTCCTGCATAATGGAGGTAATAGCGGGCAACACTTTTTCTTCCTGAATTTTCATCATTTTATATTGCAGAGAATTGTCCATCATTAAATGCTATCAAGAAAATTCTTTTTGTTTTTGTATTACAATCTAGTCAAACAATGCGGAATATATCAATCTCTTTTCTATAGAAATTATCGTTACAATCGACTTCAGACATCCATTTCCAATTAAGCAAAACATTTTATTCATATGTAGATGATATATGTTTATGAGAAAATACGGAAGATTTTAAAATTTTTGTGCGGGCTTCTATTTCGGAATGCAACAATTCGTTCTACTAAATTAAAATAATTTAGAAATGAAAAGAAAATTAGCTGATATAAAAATTTAAACTTTCTTATCAGCATTCTACGCTTTAGCTGATAACAAAAACTTATCAGCATTCTAAATTTAGCTGATAACAATAAAAACCTTCTAATGCTAAAAATTCCATTGTTCTCATGTTCATCCCAACAACTGCATTCTTTAATTTAAAAATATAAAAAAATTTATTGACCAATAAAATTAGTTTTTTTGCTTATTTATTTCATAAAGCTGGTGAGCTGGACCTAAAAATTCTTTTATTTCTCATCATTAAATTTTTGCTTTTATAATAATAATTTGATTAGCAACTTCAAGTTTGTACATTACGAGTGTTGGATTATATGATAAAAAGGACTTACCATAAATGATCTTTTTTATGCTGTCTACTGAAAAATAAAACTAGCGGCAAAAAATAAATGCAAATTACTACAACTAGTATTCCAGAATATATTCTGTCAGAAGATGATTTCAAAGTTTAACTTAAAACTATAACTTGATTTTAAGTAATTTTAAAATTGGCCGTTACTTATACGAAAGGAATCAGTTCCTCAACAGAAGCAGTTTATAGCATAAACATTCCTGCTTATACAGCTTCAATTCAGAATGAATAATTGTGCACAGCCAACAATATTTCGTTAAAAACTAAGAAGGAAGTATCAAAATTTATCCGCGGCTTATTTTTGATCAGTAGGTAAACAAGGGCTCGAATAAAGACTTCATTTCTCTACACAGTCCCCTGCCTTTGCGATGCATTTAGTTCAACGGTTCATAATCCTGCGTATTCCCTGGAAGAAGAAGGTCTGGGCGGACCACTGATGCAGAGTAAATCTGGTACATCCAGTTCCGTAGAAAAATCACGTCCGTACAATGCAACTTTGAGGAATGGAGAATCCGCGGTAGAGTATTATATACCGAGACTCCAATTAACCGCGGCTCCTGCAACGCCATCCAACTGAACTGGAAATGGATGATGGCTCACTGTTCCTTGACGCATGCTGCTAGTGGTGCGGCCATATTTACTCTTCAATAGAACGAAGACAATCGCCGCTATCACGATCAAACTGCGCTCACGTAAAGTTAATATTACAAAATATGAATTCTCAGAGCCAAATTTCCCTCGAGAACTATTTTTTCAAAGTAGAAAAGTGATGCTAGAACTAACACTGAATAATTTTCGACTTATCTACGCACTTAAATGGAGTGCTGCGTAGTTTCGAAAACCGCTAACAGGTTAACTGTTTTCCAATGATACATTATTTAAAAATGGATCTAGTGTATTTCAGGGGTCGGCAAAACTTTCAGATAGGAGATCCAAACTCGTCCCTCTCAACAGTTGAAAATTATTAGAGAGTGCTTTAAAGTGATAGACTCAGCAAAGCACAAATATTCTTGAATCTTTTCAGTTTTCATATCGTCGTCGCTCAGGAGAAGTCAACGAGTCCACAAAAACCTTCTGACGCACTGCCGCAGTCAATTAGATTTTGCAATTAATTATTTCGAGGTAGAAACTTGTTATCTAAACACCAGTTAATCAACCGTAGGAACTAGAAATCTGTAAAACAATTCTTACTGTTTGAAATAACGACTCAAAATTAACTAAGTTTAAGGTATCCGATTGTGTTCGGAGACATTTTTTTGAAAAATAACGCATATATATATTTTTTAATGTTATTTTTCAACGGCATATGTTTCAAAACTATGAAAATATTGTAAAATTAAGCTTTCAAAATAATATTTTTTTAAAAAAACTGAGAAATTTTAAGAAAAATGTCTAAAATATTTGCCTTACGCTAACAGCCATAGACAAAATCATATTCTAAATATACATAAATCCTTGTAGGAGTACATTTTTATGACAGTTATCTGTGTTATGCTCTAAAATATTTCTTGTGCTTCAAAATAGTTTTGAGATATAGCTGAAAATAGCTACTAAACTGGTAATTTTTCATAAAAAATGCTTTTCGTTTATATTTAAGCACTTAAAAATAATACTTGATTTTAAAATTGACCTTAGTTTTTACAGGAGAACATCAAGCATATTACAGGAAACAATCTCAGAAAATTTCATATCAATACTTGAATAACTCTTTGAGAACTCATTGTTACGGTCGACAGGTTTCCTCAAAAATATCATTTCTCAGAAAACACATTTAAAGTTTTCATGCAACAAAAATAACTCTTACAGTTCGGTAATAAAACAGCTGTAACTCCATTTGTAATTCACGTAGAGTAAAAAGTGAGACAGTTTTAGAAAGCTGGTTAAACAGGCTACAAAATTAAGTCATAACAAGTTTTTTGATAATTTCATCAAAAACGACGATTTTAAACCAGTCGGATACCTTAAACTGACCACATCTCGAAACTATAGTTTTGGACTTAGTGACTTCTACCTGAAGGACGATGATATATATATATATATATATAGAAAAAGTAAAAGCCTAATAATAAAACTGTTAATAGAATTAGTTATATTTTTATGAAAATAAGTAGAAATGTACGGAAAAATACTTAAAAAGGTTTGTTTTCTAAGAAAGTTTTTGTATGTCCGGTTTCTAACTCTATGTCTTTAATTAACCCGCAATTCCAAGTGGGCATTGGTACTTTGGCTCCTGAACTTAAGTTTAATGTAATTTTTGTCAGAAAACGATTACTCACAAAAGTATATTCAAGAGATATTGAGAACTTAAATTAAACATGTCATTTTGCTATGAAAATTCAAACAGGAATTGGTTATAGAAAGAGATGTCATTCAATTGACACATGCGGAAATGCAATGCGTGCAGCCGTCTAAAAGTTTTACGAGACAAATAAAATTAATGTAGCATCCACTCCGCGAATAATGTCCTTTAAAAATTTTATAAATCATACTCAGATAGGTTTATTTTACTTCACAAGCACATGTAGGCAGTCAAAGAGTCGCAATTTGCCAACTCGTGGTCCAGGTAGAAAGTATTCTGTTACAATGCAGTTTAAGGAACGATAGAAGAAACCACGGCCTCCGATTTTTAACCCAGAAATGTTTCTCCACTTTTCAGGTCTTGCAGCAGCCTTCTTTTACATCGCTGTGCTGTCTAAAGAGCAGGTGGGGCTTTCATCTTCGTCACTGGGCGCAGTGCTGACAGTGCAGATGTTCCTGTTCATTTTCACTAAGCCGCTCATCGGATACATAGCCGATTATTTAAACAGTCTGAAGATCATCATATGTATTCTAAGTCTTCTTAACATCTTATGCTTCTTTTCACTATTAGCAATCCCAAAAATCGAGAGAGAAGAGATGACAAATTCGTCGTCTATTTTCAAAGAAATGGCATGTAATACGATGAACATGTGTGGCAAGTGCAAAGATTTCCTGCAGTTTTCACAGAATTCCTCGAATCCGACGTTGACGGATTCCGCAAGCTTGAACTTAACAGACATTGAACTTCAACGTCAATCCTGCATGGTTTGCTATCTTAAAATCAAAAACTGCCTTAATACCTCCGAAACACATTTTACACTCAGTAATTCTGAAGACACTCTTTCATACCTTAATAACGCTGATAACAATGCACAAAATTGTGTATTATTTTGTAAACGAAACGACTCATTTGGTGCTAATTTTCACTCAAGCCAAGACATATTTAACCTAAATATCAAAAATTTCGCAGAATTATTTTGTTTACGGAATCTCGAGCCTATTGAGACAGACCAAACTCTGAAAGGTGGGTCTTTTGTTCGATGTTCTCAAATGTCACAAAATCTTCAAAGGACTCTTTTTTCTCTCGGCGCTGAGAATTTTTCTGAAAACAACAAAACAGACTCTAAGAAGAACGAAATCAATGATTTCTATACATACCAGTTTTGGATGTTTGCTATTCTCTTTTCAATTTCAAACATTTGCGAAAATGCCAATTTCACTTTAGTAGACACAGCTTGCTGTGAAAGTATAGAAAAATCCAAAGGTGATTTCGGCAAGCTACGCCTATGGGGGAATGTTGGTTGGGGCCTCTTTTCTCCCATCGGGGGTCTACTGAATGATTACACAGGTGGGTTTCTTGCATCAACGGTCCTCATGGCAGTGCTTCTTCTTTCGTTTCTGTATAACATCACTCAGCTGGACCTTGCAAAGCCTCACTATTCTAAAACCATCGGTCGTGATGTTCGAACTGTCTTCAGATCAAAAGAGTTCTTATCCTTTGAACTGATAAATTTAATGAATGGAATCGGAATTGGTATAATATGGTACTATTTAGCGTGGTTCTTGACTAATTTGGGAGGTAGCCAGCTTCTATGTGGACTCAGCGTGGCGGTCCAAAGTTTTGGCGGTGTGATTCCGTTTATGTTCTTTTCTGGTTGGATCATACGGAAGGTTGGGCATTATGAAATCATAAGTTTGACCTTGATGATTAACGGACTTCGGTTTCTTTTCTACAGCCAACTTTATGAACCCTGGTGGGTACTTCTTATTGAACTCAGCCATGGAATCACATACGGACTTTATTACGCAGTCTTGGCGACCTACGGAAAATTGAAGGCCAAACCTGGCACTGAAGCGACAACTCAGTCCATTCTCTTCACCACTCACGAAGGCTTGGGTAATGAAAACTATTTTTTTTTATTTCAGTATCAATGTGTTTTTTTTATTTATATAAAGCTTTAAAATGAACTTTCTAATGCATTCTTATTTTCCATCAATTATAAATTCGCATCAGGAATGCTCTAAATTCAGTATATGACCATTACCTTTATTGGTAATAACTAATCAATGTAATTTAAAGTTAATTGTTAGCAAGTTCAATAAGTAGAAGACTACCATGAGAAATTACCGCAACTAAGCCCTATGACATCCGCGCAAACGTTTCTTACCAGGCGGCCTTGAAGAGCCATGCGGGCACTAAGTGCCTTCCAAGTACCCTCACGCACGAAACCTTCACACAGAGGTACATCCATCCATGGATTGTATAACCGCTAAATAACCTACGACATTTATTGCCGCCAGTTTGCGAAAGGCTCGCAAGCGGATGGGCGGGGTTTTTTGGTTGGGACGTGTTCGATTGTAGTTCGTTGGAGAATCTGCTAACCAAAGCATATTCCAAATCCCCTCCTCCCCCCCATTCGCGACTAACAAACGATGATCGATGGCTCGAGGTAGATCCACTCATTTTCAGTGTTTCAGTGGTTCGTTGCGAAAAATTCAAGGGAGGGCTCGCAAATCGTTCGGCTCCCAAGTGCATATGCGTCTTTATACGGCAACTCCTATCATCGTGCTAGATGATAGGAGTTGATCTCCCTCCCGAGAGATTAAGTGGCCGAAAGAAGACATCTTAGGAATATATTGCATTGTGATGGCTTACTTGTAAGCAGGAGTAGGTTGGTCATTTTTTTTTTGTTATCTATATACAAATAATCTTGCGTCAGTTACCCGATAGAGGTTTTTGCAGCACCTAAGATTCAGGACACAATGGGACCGCCACTAGCCACAGTAACGTAAGTGATTGTTTTCAACTGTCATCAAGGTAATTGAAATTGTTTTTATGCATTTTTATTTCATGTTTGTAAAGATGGAATTTTATATCCGATTTTTCACTCGCTTCTTGAGGTACTACAATGAGCGAAAATGCTCTAATTTTTAAAGCATGATTAAAAACAGGTATATCATTTTCGCATAAATTAAAATTTTCATTATATTGTTATTATAACTTATCAAGCAATAAAGGGTAATGAACTCCGTATTTTACTAAACAGGAAAGCCAATATTTCGGGCGAACAAGCTGGTCGCCAAAGGTGGCTAGTAAAAGAATATATTTGATAATAAATATCGTTAACACCTTAACTGTTCTATTTTATTAACTATCTAATTAGGTGACTTCTTCTGTTTTGAGAACGCACTGTCATTTTGATTCAACCGAAACCTAGAGGCTAATTGAAATGTTTACGGATTCTACGTAATTTTTGGTATCGAACAATAACGTCTGTGAAGGGCTTTTAGTTTAAGTTTAAAATTGCGCTAATTCGATGCTCGTACGGCATATGGGGAAATCAGTCAAGGGCAGTGGCGAATCCAGGGGGGGGGGCTATCGGGCTACAGCCCCCCCCAGAGCCAAGCCAGCATTCTTGATTTTATTTAACATCATTACAACCTGTTTTTTCTTAATTTATCTCTTTTAAAAAAATAATAAAATCGTTTCAACATTACTTTCTGGCTTGACTGGCTCGAAAATTTTCCTACTTTTGTAGTCATTCCACTTGTACTTGTAGCTTTGGCATGGTCGAAGACATTTGTTGGCTAGTTATTTCATTGTAATTTTTATTAAATTATCGAAAGTATTGTATTGTTTTTTATGATTCTTATTGTCAGGTGAGTAAAGTCTGTAAAGTTAAAGAGTTTTGGTTTACTTTAGCCTTCAGATTTTACCTTCATCACGACAATACAAAATTTTTATGACCTCAGCCCTCCTCAGACCCGAATCCTAGATTCGCTACTGGTCAAGGGGTTAACTAAAGTTAAAAGTATACAATCATTCAATTAACTTGTTTCAACAATCTTGTTTTTCCCACAGGTGCGGCAATTGGCTGCGGATTTGCTGGAATAGGTTTCGATTACTTCGGAACACACCAAACATTCTTCTACCTCAGCGCCTATTTTGGATGCAATCTTATCTTGAGTCTGCTCTTGTATTTATTATTTGTCCGCAAACAGAGAAGGCTCTTCACGATCAACCCAACACCTTAAACGGAACAGAATGAAGATTTAAAATACGTTTATTTCTCTGATTTTATTGCAGCATACAGAAGCCATTACCATAAATAACATTTTTATTCATAAACTGCGTGTGGAAAAGTAGTGAGATTGTGTTTGCTCAATCATAAATATCACTTCAAGGCTCGTTTATTTTAGAGAAAAGACCAGACTGTTTGACTTACCGGGACCAAATTTGGCACAGTGATGGTTAGCAAAGAGGAGCTAACGCCGTAAAAAATTTTTTTTTTCTAAAATTCGAATTAGATATTTATTTATCCTTGCTTCTTCATTATTATTGACATACACGCGAGAAGAAAAGCTATGCTTCCGGTTCTTTAATTTATTAGCTATTTATTTATCTTTATATTTTATTCTGTTTTAGCCTTATTAACGGAAGTTAGTTGGAATAAAAAGTTTTATTTTTCTTTTGCAAACGATTCGTGTAGAGAGTGACGAAATATTATGCTTCCATGTTTTAATTTGTAAAAAAAAAAAAACACCAGGAAAAATCGTTTTCTTGCATTTCGCCCCTCTTTTTTTTGTCTTTTTATGTTTTATTTTGCAACGTACATTTTTAGTAACATTTTGTTCGTTATAGAGATTTTTTTAAGCTTTATATTTTAAAGCACCAAAGCAGAGAAAATTCTTTATAGTATTTTTCATTGTAAAGTTGTATTGGTTATTATAAGGTACATTGTTTAAAAATAAATATTCTTTTTCCAAACTTCTCGCGTTTTCATTCAAACCATACTATTATAAATCCTAATATAATAAATGTGAAAGTGTGTCTGTCTGTCTGTTTGTTACGCTTTCACGACCAAACTACAAAACCGATTTGGATGAAAATTGGCAGAGTTGTAGCTTGAAACCCAAGAACGGACATAGGCTAGGTGAAATCAAGTTAAATTAATTATTTTTGACTACAGACAACAATTAAATAATTAACAAAGCCCATTGACTCAGCGATTCTCGATGAAGATTATTTTATTTTTCAATCAACTGTCACGTGATCCTTCAGGAATGCGAAAACATGTGGAATAAATTATTTTTAAAATCAACTGTCACGTGATCATTTTTTTCACTGTAACTTCGGAACGAATTGTCCGATAAAAATTATTTTTATACCATCTTAAAGTCCAACATTTTACCTTTTCAGTGATACCAATTTTATTTCTGTGACATTTTTCCTTCAATTGTTATTAATTTTTTTAAGTTTAATAGCTTTACTAACTTGCAGACGATTTTTTCGAAATAACGGAAATTTATAGCTACTTCGCTGATAGGAAATGGTTAGACTTTGAACTAATTTACCTTTATTTCTGAAAATTTTGCTTATATTTATAAGTATCCATAAAATTAGGCAGAATTTACATGTATCTGTCTGTCTGTCGGTCGATCGATCGGTCGGTCACAAGAACTCCTAAACGGTGAACGATAGCGACGTGAAATTTGCACACGGCATTCTAGAGCATATTTTTAGGTCAAAGGTGCTATTTTCATCTTTCAGAGTTAATTAGTTCTTAAGATATTTAATTAAATAACGAACATTAGCCGCGTTTAAGCCTAATGCTTAGACGTTTTTTGCCAATAACTTCTGAAATCTTTATTAGACAACAATTATTTTTATGCCATTTTAAAGACCAGAAAATGATCTTTTTAATGCTATTAATTCCATTGCGATGAAATGTTTTCTCTGATTGCTATAAAGGTTTAAAAATATTTTTTTAACGTAATTTCTAACAATACTTTTTATTCTTATAGAAATAAATTCAAGCCAAATTACTGTTTCGCGCGCGGGTTTTTGCCAGTGTTAAAGTTAATATAAGAAAATATTGCTTTCTTTGACCATAAACAACACAGAAAACTTTACACTTCCGTTTTCCAGTTGTCGTAGGATTTACAGCTTTTAATACGGTTACACAGTGATCCAATGACGTTAGTGAATTAATCTCTCCATGTTTTGTTTAATTTTCACAGTGAGGTATTACAAAATATCCATCTGTAGATACGGTAATGGGTATTAACAAGGAACATCATATCCTGTAGAGCTCTTCAACATCTTAGAATTGTCAGGGGCACCTTCCGACAAGCCGAGATTGAAAGTCGGTGTGCCAGTACTACTAAAACGTAACCTCGATATACCGAGACTGAGCAATGGCACATGGTTGCAAATTACACACCTAGGTCCAAACATCGTGAAAGCTACTGTTATGACTGCTATAGGGAGAAGAGAGAGTGTTTTAATTCCACGCCTCCCGATAACACCGAAGGATTTATCATTTCAGTTCAAAAGGTAACAAATCCCTTTAAAAATAGCATTTGCGAGGCTCAGGGCCAGACACTGAAAGTGGCAGGCGTACAATTGGAAAAACCATATTTTTCCCATGGGCAACTATATGTGGCCTGCTCACGTGTGTACAGCCCACACAACCTCTACATCAGTGCAAATAACTTGGTATACAAAAGTTTATTATCATAGATAAATAATTTACATAACTATATCAGCATACATGTACAGTACACTCCTGTCAGCCCTCCAATTAAGTATTATCTCCCTCAGAACTTTTACTTTCCCCTTTCAAAATGCAACAAAACATTTACATTCTTGAATTAAAAAATAATAATTAAAATTCTTCGCGCACGAAGTCGCGGGTAACAGCTAGTAAGGTAATAAAAAGACTGGAATCGAAAGTTTTAATTCAGCAAGAAAGGATTCAAAGGAGATTTATGTTTGTTGGGGAAAGTTAACGACAATATTTATAGAAAAAAAAAACGGAGGCGGGTATATGAAAAAAAAATGAATCCTGAGAAACGCCGGGTTATCAGCTAGTTATTTTTAAAGCATATTTGCCACAGGCTAATGTACTACATAATACAATAACATAATTGGTCATAGATTAATGATTCTAACCATTAAATTGGTGAAAACGAGATTTCATTCATCTGTCACATATCAAAACATATGATAATCGCTTCATTCAGTTTTTAAGATGCTCCACTTACAGGTGCATTTTTAAAGTTTTAAAGGAAAGACAATTTGAATTTTAATTGTCATTTCTCAATACTTGGTGTAAATCTACGGAATTAAAAAAAATCAATAATAATTTTGCAGTCAAATATTAAGAAACCATGCAAAAATCTATCGTAATTTCTTACAGATTTTCAGATAAAATGTTGACCTTGAAGCGCGATGACCATGTTCGCTGCCATGATTCACGCCTGGGATTCGAACCATCTAATTTAATGATCTCTTCTCTGCTATCTCTTAACTACAGTTGACGAAGAGTCATCTAATTAGAATTTAGGTAGGAATCGCATTTCATTCATACGGCGATCAACGTACGGCATCTATCGCACGAAAAATTTGAATCGAGTTTCCAAAAATAGTAGATTTATGGTCATTCATAAAAAAATATCAGCTTTCTTTAAAGATATCTGAAGTATCCTTTGATGAAATCACAAGTATAGCTTTAGGCATCTAAAATTTATTTTTAAAATTACTTTGCCAAGTGTAGGAATTTTTAATACGTTGCATACAATACCGTTACGAACTAGTTTTAAATTCAAACGAGGGCTATCAATACCAATTAAGTTTGTTACGGCTGACCTCAAGGAACAAGAAGTGAAATTTGTTTCGATAGCTCACACGTAGCATCTTCTAATCATCCCTAGTCGCATACTTTAACCAGTGGGAGTGGCCTCCCCTAATCTTTCTCGTATACTGCTCAAAAATTTGTCATTTCCACTCCCCTTGCGTGGATAAAAAAAATCGGACCTACTGTAATCCAGAATACAACGAATATCGGAAGGTTTTTCATTGCAGATTATAGTGATTGTAAAATATTTAAAAGAAGAATCATATTAAAAGAGATGCCTAATGTATTAAAACTTAGCAATATTTATTTTCCATCACACTCCAGCAAGATCCACTATTATACGAGCGAGCGAAAACAAAACAGGAGATAAAACATATCTATCACAAACTCCGTATCAAGGACAAAGTGACGTAATCCTCCCGCTTGGTACCAGAGATTGCTAAGTACGCATGCGCATGGAGATCGGTTTTGAAACGAATGCTTAACAAGTATGCGATTATACAGACCGACAGACAGTCAACCCGTTGACGGATTTGGCCCAAACTTTTATACGGACCTACATTCATGACGATAAAACTGTGTACCAAATTTTATCCATCTAGCTATTCAAGTTCTTGAGTTATAGTGTTCACATGACTTCGGACATACAGACAGACAGACTTCCCATGGACGGAATTTGTCCAAAATTTGATAGAAACCTACAAATTATGTGTAAAGACCACATACCAAATTCCATCCCCGTAGCTCTAATAGTTTTCGAGTTATCGTGTTCACAGACAGACAGACATGATTCCAAAATTGTGTTTTTCGGACTCAGGGAGGTCTAAAACGTGGAGATTCGTCAAAATCTCGAGTTCGAATTTTTTGACGATTACAATACTTTCTCTTCGTATACGAGAAAATAAAAAGTTATTTTTTCGGCTAAAAAGCTAACATCGCGGAAATATTGGAAGTGTTCTCTCCTCGAGATTCCCGCATAAAAAAAGTCCTTTAACACGTTCATCGCCGCATGGATCAAATACGTTTCACACCTATTTTCTAATTAGATGACCCCTTCTCTACTGTAGTTAAGAGATGGCGTGTATTTAGATAGATGGTTCGAATCTCAGACTTCAGTCGTGGCAGAGAACGTGTTAAATATTGCAATCAATAATTATAGTATTGTTTAGCAACGGATTCGGAAACCCTCCGCGCTTTTGCGCATGCGCCGGGCGGAGTTATTTTCATCAAAATAGGGAGAAAGTGAAGAATGGAAGGGTGATGTTTACATTTTACTGAGCGTGATCTAACAAAGAACTCCGGAAATGCGCTCATATGACTCATTGCCTGACACCCCTTTCCGGTGTGAAATCGTCTAAAAGTGGTAGTCTCGGAATCCGTTGCTGAAAAGTACCTACAGTGGCTCCCAAAAGTGTTCGTACATTTACGATTTTCAATAAAATAGGGCTCTATCCATTAATTAAAATTAATATTTCAGAATAGGTCTCTATAATTATAAAAGGCAATGTTTGTGTATGTGTGTGTCTGCGATGTCCAGACGAATCTATCGCACTTACAACTATGAAATTTGGCACACAGGTAGTCTTAATGGTGATTGAATGCACCTCGAAGCCGAAATTTTTAAATTTGATCTAGAAAATTTTTTATTTAATGTTTTGTGTTGTTTTGGGTGATTTTTCGCACTAATTTCTCAATAGAATAGTTTAGAATAATTGTGACAAAAATATATGCACCATCGGAAAGAGCACGCGATTTACGTTCTAATGAAGTTAGTTTTGAATTTCTAACGTAATTTTCTGAATTTTGAGAATTTTTTTAAAAATAGTCACTTTTCAAAAATAAAATTTTCCGGAATTCTTAAAACTCTTCCATCTGATGTTCTAATAAAGATATCATTTTCAAAATTTTTTGGTAGTAAATCAATTATTTTTCTCCTATTTAAAACAAGAACGGTTCAAATATTTTATTTCTTCGATTTTAGATTAATTTATTTCTAGATGGGATCAGAGAATTTTTCTCGAATGCCGAAAGTGAAGAAGCACGTAGTTGCGCACTTTTTCGTCTTGGCTACGCCATCTGGCGAAAAAAAAAACAGCCGTGATTTATTCCTTTCCTTCGCTGGGACGCAATCGTCAAGCAAGCAATACCAGTAAGTTCTGACTATATCTTTAGTTAGAGAAGACTAGAAAAAATGAAATTGATTTCAAGGAGCTATTTACATAATCTGGCTTCAAAATTTAAACCTGAAGTGGGAGATTTAATCTCTCTTTTTCTTTTCTTTTTTGATTCATAGAAATTATGTTTGTATCTTTCGAGGCGTATTCTTCCATTTGAAATCGTTAAAGATTTCATTCGGTTTTCATTCTTTAACATTTTACCTGGTTTATAGAAATCAATCTTTTAAATCCTAAAAAAAATTTTTCGAAAATATCGGTTGATTTGGTACTGTAATTTCAATTTGAAATCATTTCGTTGAATGGCTTTAATTCAAAGTATCTAATGTCACCAATTAACTATTTTAAACAGGATCGAAACATTTTAAGGCATCAGCCTGACTGAATTATAATTGTTTTTACTCATTTTGAATTCTATAATTTATAATTTCATTGTCGCTTTTAAAAAAAAAAAAACGTATCTTCAGTTAATGTCATTGTCGCGAAGAGAAATAAACGGTCAAAATCAATAATATATATATATATATATATATATATATATTTGTATTGATATTGTTTTCAAAAATTTATTTTATGTCATTTGGGCTTTAAAAAAACATTTTGTTGAAATTCATGATACCACGGGCAACGCCGTGCGGGTACTGCTAGTTTAATAATAAGATCTATAATCTATTCTTAACAAAAGTACATAAAATATTTTTAAAACATAGTAAAACTTTATTTTTCAGAAATCAATAATCACAAAGTAACAAAAATTTTATCTCACAAAAGTTTTCGTACTCTTTAAAAAAATCTCTACATATTAGTAAATATTCTAATTTTTCGTTAAATTAATATTTAGTAGGATATCCTTTAGCATCCACAACAGCTTTTAAACGTTTGGGAATATATTTCACTAGTTGTTTTGAAATTTCTGCATCAATGTTCATCCATTCTTGCATCATTACTGTTTTTAGTTCGCTTTTTGTTTTAATGTCGTGTTTTCATACTCTAACTTCCAGTTCTCTCCAAATATGTTCTATTGGGTTTAAATCTAGCGATTGAGGTGGTGTTTTCAAATTTTGTGGACAATTATAGAGACACCAGAGGCGAACGTTGAGAGCCGTGTGCTTAGGATCGTTATCTTGATTTAAAAAACAAAATTGTTTCCAATACACAAATATTGGGCTGATAATTTTAAATTGTCTCTTAAAATATTTAAATAAAGAGCATGATTCATTATGCCATCAATAAATACCAAATTACTTATTCCTAATGCTGACATGCACCCCCACACAAGGACACCTCCACCGCCATACTTAACTGTTCCAACTGAGTTCTTGGGATTAAGTTCCTCATTTTTTCTTCTCCATACCATTATACATCCATCGGAACCAAAAATGTTATATTTGCTTTCATCTGCAAATAAGACATTATTCCAATACGTTCCGGGTTTATTTAACATTGATTTTGAGAAGGAAAGCCTAAGCTTTCGGTTTTTCGCACTAACAAAAAATTTTCTACGGGCAGAACGCCCATTTAATTTAGCTGCTCTGAGAACTCGTCGAACAGTTTCAGGTGAAATTAGAGAGAGAGTAGAAAATTTTTCATTAAATTCTGCAGAAGCTTTTAAAGCACTCAAACGTGGATTTTTCACAAATTTTCTAATTATAAATCTCTGGTCACGTTCTGTTAACTTTGCGGTCGATCTTTTCTTACCTTATTTTCGATCCGATTTTCTTCTTTAAAGCGTTTTATCACATACTGCACTGTAGAATGGGATAAATTGACTAATTTAGCGATATTCCGAACTGATTTACCACTACTATAATGAAAAATAGTCAATTTTCGAATGCTGATTGTTGTTTCTTTACGACTACGAACCATTTTTAAATAATAAATGGAATATTACGGTGTAAGCAAGCAAAAATTAAAGCCAAACGATTTTTTAAATGCCACCACAATGCAAAAATAAAAATAAAGCGACAGACGATAATTTAAATTATGAATTTATCCGAAAATATTTCAGTGTACGAAGACTTTTGTGAGATAAAGTTTTTGTTACTTTTTGATTATTGATTTCTTAAAAATAAAGTTTTACTATGTTTTTAAAATATTTCATGTAGTTTTGTTAAGAACAGTTTATAGAGCTTATTATTAAATATCCATTCGGAAAAATTAATTTTAATTGATGGATAGAGCCCTATTTCATTGAAAATTGTAAGTGTACGAAGACTTTTGGGAGCCACTGTATATGTTATGCGACTAAGGGGGTCTATTCTGGTTCCCCCGGTTGGGTTCCGTTGTTAACGTGCAGAACCCAACCCAACCGGGGGTACCAGAATAGAACCCCAAATGTTTTTGATTGCCATCAGTAAAATTCCTGTATAAGTATATAACATAACCATTTGCAGTGATCGTTTGACACTTGTTTAGTAGAAAGAAAGTTTGAGACTTAGGCTTGCTAAAAAGCAGCTTAGTCTCCAATGGACCTTATGCACCGCTTGGGTTCGAGAGTATAAAAAAACAGCTGTGGAGGAATAAACAAAACGATCGGCCTATAAGCGACCCAGAAATAAAAGCAGTTCTGACTCAGCTGTTTAAGACTGACCAATGGCTGCTGTAGTATTGTCTGCTACAAGAAATGTGCTTTTTCTTTTTTCGCTTCCTTGGTCCAAGATTGTCCAGTGCCTACGTGCAGGAGGTCAGTTAAAGGTCACTTTCTCACCACATTACGAGCGGGGGAGGCTATAAGGTCACTCTGAAATAGCGCCTGAAAACAAGCTTGTCCAATCAGACGTTGTTTTTTTTTCGGTGACGCAAGGCACCAAGGATGTGAACAGGGGTTACATGCTTTCACTTAAGAAAGGATTATTCGAGAATCGAGACGCGCTGCTAGATGATTTTTTTGGAAAAAAGAAAAAAATGGTGCTCATCCTTCGTTCCGGTGCGGACTTTTCGAATTGCGTCTGCTGAATTGTTTTGCCCAAAATGAGGAGTACGTGAATGCCCCGTTCGGGTACCCAGATAGCACGTAAGTTTGCAGCAAGTTTGATTTTGACTTGTCATGGCAAAATTTGACGCGTCAAACTTGAATCGAACTTGTAGCAAGTTCGATGTGACAAGTAGCGCCACCTCTTTGCAAATCAAACTTGCAGCAAGTATGCAAAACAAGCTTCCTGTAAAGATAGCACAATACCCAGATGGCAATTTTAATTTGCAGCAAACTTGCCACAAATTTGTCATGACAAGAGTGCAAGTTTGCGACAAATTTGTCGTGACAAGAGTGCAAGCTTGCAGTAAGCTTGCAGCAAGTTAACGAAAGCTCCGAAGTCACCATGAAACGAACTTGCAGCAAGTTTGCCGTGTCAAACTCATTGCAAATTATAGCAAAAACAGAACACGAACACAACCTGGGATAGAACTCGCGACCTCCCGGTTCCGAAGCGGAGACGCTACCATTGAGCCAGTTGAACTCTGTGAGTAGAAGATAGATTTCGCTAATACATCGTTCGATTCGATTCGTATACGATTTATTTTTAACTATTTTCTGGATTTCATTAATTTTTTGAGTTGAGAATATGATTTGAAGTCAAAGAGAGAGCGATTTTCGCTAATAACTACGTTTTGCTAGTAGAATAAATTATGAAATTAGAGTTCAAAAGTAATTACTTTAAAATGGGACAAAATGTCTAGTTATTATTGTTCAACAAACACTGACTGTTTTTTAGATTTAATTTTGTTTATAAACGTTAAAATTTCAACATTAAGAAAAAGGCGATATAGTTTTCTTTAAAGTGAGAGTGATATATTTAGTAAAAAGATGGAAAATGTTTCAAAAATGCTTCAAAAATTTTTTTTAAAGTGTTATTTTCAATACATATTGATTTATTGATTACAAAAGAATATGGTGTAGAGCAGAAAGATGGATGTTTTAAAACAGAGACAGAAGCATAATTATCTCTTATTGTGCTACTTATGGGAAGCTTGTTTGCAAAAATTTGCAGCAAGTCTTGATTGAAAGGTGGCTATTTGTCAGCATCGAACTGCTATGCAAGTTCGATTCAGCTTTGACGCGTTTCAAATTTTCGCCATAAGTCAAAATCAAACTTGCTGAAACCATGCATCTGGTAAGTATAGATAATTATATTTGGTCTCTGTTTTAAAAAACATCCGATTTTAATAGCATCTCCTGAGACCTGTAATCTTTTTTATTAATTACAATCAATGATAATTTGGAAAAAAATAACTTTTTTTTTATAAAAAAATTTTTGAAGCATTTTCCATCTTTTTACTAAATATATCACTCTCACTTTAAAGAAAACTATATCGCCTTTTTCTTTTTTTATTTTTTTTTGAAATTTTAACGTTTATAAACAAAATTAAATCTAAAAAACAGTCGGTGTTTGTTGAAAAATAATAACTAGACATTTTGTCCCATTTTAAAGTAATTACTTTTGAACTCTAATTTCATAATTTATTCTACTAGCAAAACGTAGTTATTAGCGAAAATCGCTCTCTCTTTGACTTCAAATCGTATTCTCAACTCAAAAAATTAATGAAAACCAGAAAATAGTTTAAAATAAATCGTATACGAATCGCATCGAACGATGTTTTAGCGAAATCTATCCTCTCCTCTCAGAGTTCAGCTGGCTCAACGGTTAGCGTCCCCGCTTCGGAACCGGGAGGTCGCGAGTTCTATCCTGGGTTGTGTTCGTGTTCTGTTTTTGCTATAATTTGCAATGAGTTTGACACGGCAAACTTGCTGCAAGTTCGTTTCATGGTGACTTCGGAGCTTTCGTTAACTTACTGCAAGCTTGCACACTTGTCATGACAAATTTGTGGCAAACTTGCACTCTTGTCATGACAAATTTGTGGCAAGCTTGCTGCAAACTAAAATTGCTATCTGGGTAATGTTCCCCCGTCTGGATTGTAAAGAAGGAGCGGACTTGAATGATGGATAAAGATTGATGAAGGAGGCAACCAAACACATAAGAATTTTTTTAATTTATCAAGACACTTTTTTACGTATTTCATGGCGAACAACAAATTTTTGCATCCAATTCCCCCCCCCCTTTACATAAGAAAAAAATGAGAGGAACTTAAGGACTATTTCAAAAAGATTTCTCCGACTTTTTGAGTTTCTAGTTTAATGCAATATATGTGTGTGTGTGTGTGTTTTTTTTCTCGCGAATGTTGATCAACATTTTTAGTTTAAGAAAATGGGCCCCCTAATAATATCCTGATAATATGTAGTCTAGAGATTAAGTTAATGTCAATTATTATTTTTGTGTATTAATACAAATAAATCTTTTAGTTCCTTTTTTTTCAGGAGTAATTCTTTTTTTGCATTCATGTCTGACGTTGTTAACTCTTCCTTTTTTTATATTTATGCATGCTATCTTTCCTTTTTTTTATTTTTAGTAAAAAGGATACTTGAAATATATACGGATAAATTAATTTAGCAAATGCAATTTTTTAATCTAATGAACTGCAGTTTTATATATCTAAGTGTTTATATATTATATTATATAATATCAAGATAATAATTTATGTGTTTAAATATCAAGTTAACAATTTAACAATTATATATATTTAAGTGTTTCAATCCATCAAGTAAACAACTTAACAATTTGAGTATATGTGGTATTATTATATTATGTATATTATCAAATTAACTATATAACAGTAAACCCCATAACAATTTATGCTTTTATATAACAATTTATCAAGTAAACAACATAACAGCTACCTCCGGCGGGTCACGTGTCGGAGGATGTGACGTCACATGCATGAGGTCCATATGGTCCATGCATAAGGTAATTTGAGAACTGAAGTCGCGAATTGAGGAATACTCAAAGGAGTCTCCTCACAATTCTTTTGGTCATTCTGATCCGGCAACCCCAACTGTCTAAGATGTAAACATACTTGCAGATGAGGCGGCCAACTTGCGTATTCGATCAAGAAATTGCAAACCTAGATTCAAGGTTATGGCTGTGGTGAGTGGGGGGTGATGCCGACTCTCATGTCTGTGTAGTCCTCAATTAGAGACTTAATTCTCGAATGTTTTCCTCAATTGGAGACAAAGCGGCTTTATAGTCTCAATCTACCTTTCTACTACTAATCACAATCATCTTTTGACACTTGTTTATGTTAATGAAGCGATTTAATAACTTCTGTAACGCCAGTTTCCTACATTGTAAAAACTTTCGTCCGTTTTCGAGCTGAGAACAACGGAATAAAGTGATTTTGATACTATTAAGATTGCTTCTCACACTGGAACTAACAACATTGCTTTTTTAAGTTCTTAATTTTTTCTGCCATTAAATTCGGGTTTTAGGAAGAAAATGCTATTTACGCAATCTTAAAATCTATTAAATTATATTTTCAATGATATCGGTTTAATTTTTCACTTTATAATTTCTCATTTCCGCAATACCGTGCACATAGGTAAGTGTATTCAATATTTTATCTAGCATAAGTGACAAAATAAATGTAAATAATATAATAACTAAAAGTACAAATATTATTTTCAATGAATGCGAATGGAAACACATGTAATAAAAGACAACCTAAATTTGATGTTTTATGCTCAGTTTCGGCGTGTAGCGAAGAAAAGCAAGCAAATAATTTGGAAAAGTACTTCTTTGCCTTGGCGAATTCGGTCCAAAATTTGACAAAGATCTAAAATTTTTGTGCAAAGATCACACACTAAATTTCAGCCATGTAGCCTGTTGCGTTTTTCAGTTACCACGAGTTGAGTATACACGAAGACAGACAGGCAAACAGAATTTTTAAAAATGCACTTTTAAAACTGAGGGTCTAAAACGTGGAGATTCATCAAAATCTCGAAATCGAATTTTTCGCGGATTATAATGCTTTCCATTTGTTATACTTTGTAAACAAGGAACTGAAAATGTTACTTTTCACATCTTTCAAATTTAAATGTGTTTCTAGGCTGCAAGTTGCAAAGACTGTTACATTAGTTATATTTATCAGTTATATTTAGGGATTATTTGAGCAGTTGTTTTAATTATTGTTTTAATTTCAAGATATTGACCAATGGAATTCAAGCAACGTTAAAATTTTATTTACAACACAGGAATAAATACTCTTTCTTCATTTGTAATAAACTCCAAAAGTCCGTTTAAAATCCAAAGCAATTAAGTAAAAAATAAGTTTCGTCATCATAAGATAAAACTTCCTCAAAGCAACTCCACATCAATCCCAATCAGTTACACTCCAACTTTTGTCAAATCATCAGGTGAATACTTTATGAAGTTGAGAAAGTTCTTTGTCATAGATTTCATCTCTGTGCGTTTAAGGACTTCTTCAATTCGGGGATCTCATTCTTGTGGTCAGTTCTTCGATAGGACAGCACAATGTTTATTGCACAGTTGACTATTCCAAGAACAAAAGCTATCACTCCAATCCAAAAGAATGTTTCACGTCCCCCGAAGTTCTGAAATCCGTAACCACCCAGCAGGCATCCAGCAGCTACACCTGATTAAAAGAAATCACACTAAGTTAATTTTAGATTAAGAAAAGAAATCACATTATGTTGATTTAACACTAAAAAAGAAATCGCATTATGCCAATTTCACGCTAAAAAAGAAATCTCATTAATGCCTCTTAAATAAGTGTAGGTTAAGGTCAATGTGTGATAACTCTGTTATTATATATACTGGATCTTTAAGCAGTTATTATACATAATTACCGGATTTTTTATATAATTATGTTTAATAATGTCCGGTTATTATATATGTAATAACCGATTACTCATATTGACCGTAACATATATACAAGGATGTCAGTTGTAAAGATATTAAAGAATAATATTTAACTCCGTCCAACTTTAGTTGACCGATTTGTTGTTTTCTCACAAATTAAGATAAGGACAAGTCAGATTTGGAAAAAATCGACTCTGAAAATTATTTTTTACCTACTATATACATTTTTTAAATACATTTACAGACATGACACAGGCTCAGAACAAAAAAAAGCTGAACTTCATAAATAATGAACCGTGCCAAACAAAAATACCGAGAAGTAAAATATATATAATTAATTGAACAATAAAATAAATTTATACAAAAAGTGCTTGAGATATTAAAAATATTGTAGAATTATTATATATAAGAAAATTAAGAATGATAAAATCCGATGCCAAAAAAGCGGAAATGTGTCATGTCTGCATTTACCATACATTTTTTAGAAAGTACGTATGCTCAACTGCCACGTTTCTAATTGAAAATATCAAATTATGCCGCCATATTTAATTTTGTTTTTTCCTTTCTCGGAAAAAAATTACTTACAGACATGACAATTTCTTAGATGTTACTTGCTTCACCTTCAATTAAAACTATAATTTCTGATCGATTAAGTTGGAAGTACATAACAGATACAGGAACGCAGAAAATATGCCCCATACAGGAAAAACTGTCTAGTTGTCTATGGAAGAAATTATCAATTCTCTTTTAGAAATGCGGTGTCAAAAGCCGAAAGTATAACTTATTAATATCCAGATTGAATATGCTAAGACCATTGAGCTTATTTTTGTACTTTACATATATTTGGAAAAAAATAGATAGCGGATTCTTTGATTTTTTGAAAAATGGACTAATAATTCTGGATAGGAAAAAAAAATCACATGGGACAACTCAAAATGGAAGGAGGGAGTAGGTTTTACATAAAGAATCACACACGATTATTTATCCCTTAAAATCCAGTGTTGTCTTATAGAAACATAACCAATTTTATCTTCTAAAATCTTGAGAACAAGACTGTAGCTCTAATGTCTGTTATTGCAAATAGGATACAAATTGAAAATATTATTAAATCAATTGCCTGCATATAGATTGCAGCCAGAGTACCGATAAAAAAAATTGATGTTTTCCGCTTGAAGCTGCATCATTTTAGCTTTGTTTGTACGCTTGAGAATAACCTATTTTATTCTACAATGTTGAAGGAAATTCCTTGTCAGTATTATCATTTATTAAAATTAATCTGGGTTTGATGTTATAGAATTTTATCAAAGAAATTTTTTTCGAAATAAAGTTCAGTGTTGTCAGTTAGTAACAAACTGCTTTTACCCGTAAACCATATTTAAAATAAAATATGACTTTTTAAAATATTTTTCCCATGTTTTATTTAAGGAATAAAAGTGAAAAAC
>BGPR01006386.1:61847-73107 GCA_013235015.1 Araneus ventricosus | reverse complement strand
AGTTTGCACCCCATTTTTTCGAGGTTTAAGAGTCTCATGTCCCCTTAATCACGGACATCTCCATGTATGTTTTTCAACAGTCACTAAATCTAACAATATCTTCGAATCAATTACGGAAAATGACAAGCCAAAAAATTCAAGATCATTGCATTCTCATGTAAAATATTTTGTAGAAAGACGTATTGCAAATTTAAAAAAAACGTGGCTAAACTTTAAGGGTGTGTTAGACATACGATATGCTTGCAGAATCTCATAGGAACATGGGTGCCCAAACGCCATCTGGCGGCAGCAGATGGCATTAAACTTGGAACAGCTCTGGCTAAAATGCCGATATCTTTCTGAATATTAATGGTAATGAACCGGAGTATTTACATAGTTCTGGAGTTATGACAGAAAAAAATTACGTTACATCTCGCTCATGCGCAGTAAAAAATTATCTACTACAAATGCTAATATCTCTTTTACTAGTCAATGTATTTACATGAAATTTGATACAGTGTTTCTTTAATATATTGCCACGTAAATTCCAAGGAACACCCTGCAAGTTATAAACAAAAAACATGCGGAAAAATTTGCGATTTTGTAAAGAAACCTTTGTATTTTCCGAATATTCGTGTAATGTTATATAGTTCCGAATATTCGTCCATGTAAAACTTCCGCACATCACACAAAAGATATGATGAAAGTTTCAAAATATTTCTAGCTTTCTGTGAAACGCGGTGAGCCAAAATCCCTCTTGGAGTTCATCAATTTCTGGTCGTTCCCCTGAATGCCATCGTGACAGAATCTTCGTTGTGAATTGTGAGTTACAACCTGTTCTTTATATGATCGAAGTTCGAAGGAAATTCATCCAGCCTTTCGGAAGACATTCGAAAAAATGTGCATTATCAGCGTTCTGTGAAACAGCTGGATGTATTCGCATGTGTCTGACCAAACTTTAAGGCTGCATACAAAAGAAAAATTCGTATATTTTCGAATATCACTCGTAATGCTGTGTAAATTTCCATAGAACATTGAACATATGAAGAATAGGTTATAACTCACAATTTACATCAAAGATTCGTCACGAGGGTATTCAAGGGACAGACCAGAAATTGATGAACTTAAAGAGGGATTTTGGCTCACCCCGCTTCAGAGAAAGCTAATAATAGTTTGAAACTTTCATCAATTCTTTTGTGTGATGTGTGAAATTTTTACATGGATTTTCGTTAAAATAGCACGAATTTTCGGAAAAATATAAAGCTTTCTTTAAAAAATCACAAATTTGTCCGCATGTTGTTTACTTATAACTTGCAGAGTTTTCCTTAGATTTTTATGAGATTCCATTCATTTACAGAGTATGTGACAATATACCAGACAAACATTGTTACAAAATTTCTTGTAAATGCGTTGACTAGTAAAAGAGATATTAGCATTTGTAGTAAATAATTTTTTACTGCGCATGCGCGACAGATAGTGCAATTTTTCTTTCACACCTTCAGAGCCATATATAAAACGCAACTTATATAAAAACTCCGGTTCAATACCATTAATATCCAGAAAGATGTGTTCATTTCTTTCAGCGCTTTTTTACGTTTAATGCCATCTGCTGCCTCCAGATGGCGTTTGCTCACCCATGTTTCTATGCGATTCTGAAGGCTTATCGTCTGCCTGAGTCTGACCAACCCTTAAGATTTGGCCACTTGTTTAATCACCCTGTATATTTGCAATTTTAATAATAGAACCATATGCCAAATCTCATTTATCTAGATCCTCTCATTGTTGAGTTATCGTGTATACATGCATACATACAAACATACTAATTGTTTTCCCATAAACAAATTTCGTCTAAAATTTGATAGAAATCTTCGTCGAAATTTGATAGAAATTTTTGACGAAAATTTGATAAAATTTCGACGAAGATTCATCGAAAATTTGATAGCTTCATTGTTGAGACAGCTTTTGGAAAATAAATCCTGCATTTATTTCAGCAGATAGGGAAATATTCCCACAGTGAACAAATTAAAAGCATTCTGTAAACACACACTTTTATTAGAGTATTGAAAGCAGAATTTTTTTTATTTTACTTATTTCCTACTTTTAGATTTTTAATTTACAGTTCATCGTTATAAATACTAGCACATAAGTACATAAATATGCACACTTTCATTAATGCACTACAGAGTAGAATTTTTTTTAATTTTTGTTATTTTCTATTTAAAGTCTTTAATTCGCAGTTCAATATCAAAAGTTCGAGCCGTCTTCGGCGACCAGCTGTTCGCCCCTAATATTAATAGCCTGTGACTATGCTCGCAACTTGGCGTAGTAAAGTGGCGACTTGGCGGTTCTATAGGGTGAGGGAGTCTGCCAAATTTCATTTTGCGATATATCACGAAACTGGAGGGTGGTGAGTAGCAGGCAACTGATGATGACGTATCTAAGTGTCATAAGCTTCCGTATGAAATGAAAATTGTCGAAATCGGTCCAGTGGTTGGGCTGAGGGACTGGTCCTCTGGTTTTGCCAATTATTTTAAATATTTAGATTATGGTATCTTGAAATAAAATTTTTCACAAATTCATTACCACGCGACGCCACTTTATGGAACCAAAATTTAATTAATCGATTAATTGATAACACAGGTTTGCAACGAAAAAATCGTTTGAATAATAATGATTGTATTTTTTATAATTTTGGGGATGCTTATTACTGGAAAAATAATTAAAAGTTCCATCACGTACAGTTTTATCACTTATCACTAGTCTAATATTGTGTATTTTAGAGCAGCATAATATTATTTGTATAAATTTATTAAAAATATCTAGAGATTTTAAATAATAATTTACTCTATTATGTCTTTAAATGTGTTCATATATTACTATTTTTCAATTCCTACTATTAGTTCACTCTCTCCCTATGTATATTTATTTTTATATCTTGTTCAAATTTTCAATCGTTAATAAAATACTTTTTATTCATCCACTCAAGTTCAAATACATTTTTTTAAACTTGCAGTGGATGACACTTGATGTTAATACAGTTTTTTTCAAATATTAATTCGTTTATTAAATTTTATTAATTAATTTTAGTTTTATATGGGAGAAAAATTTCTAAATTAAAATTTTTCTTTGTTGACCTAAGTAGGAATTGACTTAAATTTTCTTTTTATATAACTTGTTTTATCTTTTATCAATAAAGATTCTACGCACACCCATCCAAACCGAAAATTTTTAATCTTTGGAGTCGGGGGTGTGCCGTAGTCTGAAGTAAAGTCGTTATGATATATAGTGAAAATTATCTTACAGATTTCGAGAACTACGGTTGGTTTACTGGTGTTTAGACAAAAAGTTTATATCGCGAAATAATTAATTGGAAATTCTAATCGACTTCAGTTGAACGTTAAAACATTTTGTGAACCTAGTGACTTTCACCTGAACGATGACGATGTATTGTTCAAATTAGTGAACGGTAATATAATAACCAACTTCCACCATAAGAAGGATAAAAAAAAATGTTTACACAGAAAGTTCAATGGATAAATAAACCATAATCAATAATTTCAAAACATCAAGAAAGAAAAGAAGAGACAAACATTTTTTCAGCCATTAAAAAGAGCACAAAACTAATAAGGGGGGGAAATTAAGAGAAAGAGAGAAAAAAGGGGAAAGAAACCTCGGCAGAAGTTCACTTTAGTTTTATAACACACGACAATCCAAGACCTTTCCAAGACTAAAGGCAATAACCGTTAATCACAAACAAGGAAAAAAGGAAACAAACCTCGAAAGAAGTTCACTTTAGTTTTATAATACACGACAATCCAAGACTAAAGGCAATAACCGTTAATCACAAAAATAAATCCTAAATAACCGTTAATGACAAAGAAGAAAAAAAGGAAACAAACCTCGGCAGAAGTACACTTTAGTTTTATAATACACGACAATCCAAGACTTTTCCAAGACTAAAGGCAATAACCGTTAATCACAAAAAATAAATTCTAAATACAGTAGAACTTCGATTAACTGTTAACACTGGTTTAACCGTCAGTTTCTGTTATCCGTCATCATCTAAAATCTAATGCTGGACCCTCAAGGACACAGAAGGCGATGACAGATTGTTTTAAATTAGCGTTAACAAGCATTGTAATACTTGTACTATAATATATAATAGAATTATCCAGAGATGTCTGCAACGCTGGGCGGAGCTTACAATAACCCCGTCCCTTTTGTCTGCGTCATTATTGAACGAGCCAATCGGATGATTGTATAAAAATATCACCTCAGCTTTCAACAATGAAAGAGAAACACGCAATTAAATATTTGCTTAAACAATGAAAATGGATTGAATTGCGTTTTCAACAATGAAAAGTATTGTTGCAAATTATGCCAAAAATATTTTTAAATTTTTTTAAAATTAGAGATAAAATTGTAGAGCAACTCAATTGATACCAATAAAAAGGTAATTTTTTGTACTTTTTTTCATTTATTTCTTATGCACTCTGCCAATGTGTATGAGATTTTGTATTACATATTTCGTGACTAAATCTGGTAAAATCAGTTCTGAGATATGGTTTGAAGGCTAAAAGCCCGTCTTAGACGGGCACAAATCTTCTAGTTACAATATATTTAAGTACATTATTACACTTATATTGAAATTATATTGATCGTTTTGTAGAATTAAATGCAATATTTATGCATTATTCGCTTTTAAATGGTTTCATTTTCGTCCCAACCCAGCAGTGAAATCACTTTAATGTACAAATGTATTAAAATATTTCTTTTATCCGTCTATTCGTTTATCCGTCACATTCCTTGTCCGGGCGGTGACGGTTAATAGAAGTTTCACTGTACTAACAAATATATAAGTACGATATTACCAATAAGCATAATTTAATCGCCGCGTAAATAAGAATTGTGAAAGTTGGATTATCACACGATAGATGGAGCCAGAGTCCTGCTCATGATACGTCATGAACAGCGCCCTCTTTTTCCTCACAAAACCAAGGAGCACGCTCAGAGAGGCGCAGACCGGCAACCCTCTCTCGTAATCCCTCTCTTTTCGCTAGAATATAGACTACTCTATACGGCGCAGTTAAGTCGCCCGATCGATAGGTCACAGTAACTATGTCCCATTTAACTTTTCCTTCTGGCTACCACTAATTCAATTAATTACTTTTAACCCATTAACATCTATCCCATTGGTAATCTAGCTCCAGTAATTATGTCTCCATGTCAATCATTAAACTCTTTGTTATATTTCTTTTGTACATATTTCCCCCTGTAAAATTCTCTCTCTAGTTCTTAAATAAATGTCTTATATTTAAATTGAAGTCTCTTCGTTTATTTCATGTAATATTTTAGTTTAAATTTAATGTGACTGAAACCGTAATAAATCCCCTAGACTTAATTCCGATCCATTTACCCCTTAGAGGTAACCCCTCCGTGGACATTCTGTTTAATCGAACGGAATTCCTCATATATAACATTGTAGAATACAATTAATATCGAATTACCATAAAAACTTGTTTACTTCGAAAATTGAATAAAATTAAAAAAATATAGGTTCCGCTGACATTTCCAAAACAATATTTCACTTACTCGGAACGCAAAATCAATCCTCTGAGGAGACTGAAAATTCTAGGAATGGAAACGTCGGATTAAAATAATAATATGAAAGGTTATAGCGACTTTTGTTGTGGTTTCTCGAAAATATTTTTAGAGAAGAATTAGGCATTTATTTCTTATTATTTGGTTTCGTCTTTTCTATGTTATGATGTTTACTTTAACCAAATTTATATGTAAAGACGATTAAATTTCAAAAGTCGTTTGCGGAACCGATAATCCGGAGCTTTAGAATAGGAAAAGAGAGCAAAATTAAAACAAAAAAATGGCTTTGCTGCATACACTTTAATCAGTGAGGAATGCAGGAAGGGGATATGGGGCTGCAACCCCCCCCCCGAGCTAAGCCAGAATTCCCCTTTTTAATTTTCCTTTAAAAAATAGTAATAAAGTGTCAACATTACTTTCTGTCTTGACAAGCTCAAAAATTTTCCTACTTTTCTAGTCATTCCACTTGTACTTGTAGCGTTGACGCGGTCGAAGACAATTTATGGCTAGTTAATTCATTGTATTTTTTTATTAAATTATCGAAAGTATTGTATTGTGTGACACTCACATTTTGTCTCGCCCTCCTACCGGTGGATGGCACTGCAAGGACTTTTGGCTTTCAGGAGAAGAACGATAGATAGAGTGATTTGACTGTTCGTGCGAGAAGGCTGGCTTTCCCTCTCACAGGGACGGACAAATCTCGCCATAGCGAATAGCTTACAATTACAATACTCGCCATAGCTTAGCGAATTTTACAATGTAATGTAATCTTAGTTAATCCAGAATAATTCTATGTGGAAGATGTGAGAACAATAAATTTAATTTAATTTCACTTTGGCCCAACTTTATTTTAACTATCGATTTCACTTCCTGTGAGCAAGCCGGAAATGGCGGTTAATACTGGCGGTTTTAACCGCCCTTTCTGGCTAGCTCACAGGAAGTAGCGGTTAAAATTGTTCTTTATGATTCTTATTGTCAGGTGAGTAAAGTCTGTAGAGCTAAAGTGTTTTGGTTTACATAAGCCATAAAGTTTGACATTCGTCGCAACGATACAAAATTTTTATGATCTCACCTACCCTCCACCCCGACCCAAATCCTGGATTCGCCACTGACTTTAATTAAGCTATAAAGAACCTCTGGCACAGAGGGAATCAATTCAATTCTGACGAAGTGGAATATAAATTGTGGGCATTAAAAGCAATGCTTGAACAAAACATTTGTAGGTGAATAATTATAAAAATTGTGTTTGAGTTGTATTGTAAAATAAGTTTATGAATAATTATAAAATTAAATATCAAATCAAATAATTTTAGTATAGTTTTTTTTAGCACACTGAAACTTCGATTAGCAGTGGTGAATAACCGAATAGGTAGATAAAAGAGATCTCTATATAGATCTCTTCTGTAATGACTTGGCCAAGGAGGGCTTTGCTGAACCGCTAGACAATAGAGGTCTACTTAACTTTAGTGAAATTTTCTCAAAAGTCAGGGCCGATAACAACAGGACCTGGAGGATTCCTCCTATTCATGACTGGTACCAACAAAAGCAACCTGGGGATGCCCTAGAGCTGAAGGCCGATAGGAAATTGCAGACCACCATAATACCCAGATAGCAATTTTAGTTTGTAGCAAGCTTGCCACAAATTTGTCATGATAAGAGTGCAATCTTGCAGCAAGTTAACGAAAGCTTCGAAGTCACCATGGAACGAACTTGCAGCAAGCTTGCCGTGCAAACTCATTGCAAATTATAGCAAAAACAAAGTACGAACACAACCCGGGATAGAACTCGCGACCTACCGCTTAGTAGCCAGACGTCAATACCACTCCTCCAACTCGGCTACGAGAGGAGAAGATAGATTTCGCTAATACATCGTTCGATTCGATTCGTATACGATTTATTTTAAACTATTTTCTTGATTTCATTAATTTTTTGAGTTGAGGATATGATTTGAAGTCAAAGAGAGAGCAATTTTCGCTAATAACTACGTTTTGCTAGTAGAATAAATTATGAAATTAGAGTTCAAAAGTAGTTACTTTAAAATGGGACAAAATGTATAAGTTATTATTTTTCAACAAATATTGACTGTTTTTTAGGTTTAATTTTGTTTATAAATATTAAAATTTCAACATTAAGAAAAAGGCGATATAGTTTTCTTTAAAGTAAAAACTTTTAGTAAAACGATGGAAAATGTTTCAAAATTTTTTTTATAAAAAAAGTTAGTTTTTTTACAAATTACCATTGATTTATTGAATTAATAAAAAGAAGGACGGTGTAGGAGATACTATTAAAAATCGGATGTTTTTTTTAACAGAGACAAAGATAATTATCTCTTTGTGCTATCTTTGCATCAAGCTTGTTTTGCAAATTTGCATTGCAAAGGAGGTGACGCTATTTGTCATGGTGAACTTGCAATGCAAGGAAGGTGGCGCTAGTTGTCACGGCGAATTTGCTACAAGTTCGCGTCAAATTTGCTATGACAAGCTAATATCAAGTCAAAATCAAACTTGCTGCAAACTTACGTGCTATCTGGGCAAGATTTATCAGCAGACATACTCGCACAATTTCATATGTACAGGGACAAAAGGTTTTTCCTGTATGCCTCAAATGCACACCAATCTATTTCAGACCATCTGCTCTCATGTATGGAGCTGGAGAAGAGGAACCTTTTTGAAAGTCCTGCGCTGTTTCGTGATTTTCTGTGGGCGAGCGGACTCTTGGACTTGGTCTAGCTGAGGACTGGAACAAGTGGAATAAGAAACAACAACAACAAATCTCTTAACCCTTTCACGTTCACTACATGTTGAATTACTACATTAAATTTTAATTCAATTAAAACTAAATTACTTAATTACTACATTGAAAATTACTAAATTTATTTCAAAAATGAGTATTAGACATGTAGCTGATCATAAATATGTAAAGGAAAAAAAAATTATCATTTTTCTTATTTTAAAGAAATTTGTGGTTTCACAGTGAAAACAATGAACAGTAACGGGCTATTTTTCCTCCCAATATGTTCTCAACGAAATGCAGTTTAAATTATATATTTAATTAATGAGTATACGCGAGTATTCAGTATATTAAACCGTCAAAAAATTCAATATTACTTTCGAAGATTCAATTTTAAAATTACCAGTTTGAGCAAGAGTCCTCATCATTTTGTTTCTCTTGGAGATCAAAAGCAATTTAACTCTTGCAATGCCGATATCTTTGTGAATTCACTACCCACTCCAAACCAGCCTGCCAAAATTGGCTTAAGGCTTTGCATGGCCCGGAGGGTGAGGTTTTTTTTATTATTTTCAAAGAAAATTACATACTACATCTTTGTGAATTCACTACCCACTCCGAACCAGCCTGCCAAAATTGGCTTAAGGCTTTGCATGGCCCGGAGGGTGAGGTTTTTTTTATTATTTTCAAAGAAAATTACATACTACATCTTTGTGAATTCACTACCCACTCCGAACCAGCCTGCCAAAATTGGCTTAAGGCTTTGCATGGCCCGGAGGGGGAGGGTTTTTTTTTATTATTTTCAAAGAAAATTACATACTACACCGAAACACTCGTGGACAAAGATACGTCGAAATAAATTCAAAAATTTAATATAAAAAGCAAAATCAATGTTGCCACAACTCAATCAGCCGAAAACGGCCGAGAGAAGATACACAAAATGCCAGGGTGTAGAAACAGCAGTAGAATATGTTTGTGAATACTAACGGTATTGAACTGGAATTTTTATATAAGTTGGCCTTTATATCTGACTCTTAAGTTATGAATGAAAATTACGCTACGTTACGCCCATGCGCAGTAATAAAAACTCAATGTGTGGTTTCACAGCTAACCCAATGAGCGCGAAAGTTGATTTCATTGCTGGCTTGGGATGAAAATGCAAATAAAATGTTTCAAAAATAAGTAATGCATAAATATTGTATTTATTTTTACAAAACGATCAATGTACGAGTAGAACTCCAATATAAGAGTATTAATGTACAGAAATGCATTCTAATACAATAACGCATTTTTTAGACGATGACGAATGACAGAAATTGACGGTTGATTGAAGTTTTACTGTATTTGATTTATGTCATGAATGCACAGTTTTTAAAAAAGGAAGTGGTTTTTCTTTTCCTATATTCTCGATTTTGTGTGTATGTGTGTTTACATCTTGCGAGATTAACATCTTATTCTCGTTAAATCATTTTGAAACAGGATCTTGAAGAGAACAGAAGAAATAATTCAACACAATTTAATTTTTCGCTTCTTTTTCCCACCGCCTACACCTACACTTGGTGTTTAGCCATTCACTCATTTCTTAGGGTTTTTTTTCATAATAGAAAAATCTAAATAGGATATTGTCTCAAGAATGTTTTTGTAGCAATTCCTCGAAATCTGAAACGATTTTCGTTATTGATAGCTCCCATTTACTTCCAATATAATTAGGGTTACCATATGTCCGGATTTCAAGCTCACGTCCGGATCAGTATCCGGATCTTCGAAATGTCTGGATTTAACCCTCTGAATCCTACGAATATTGGAATAGAGGAGCCTGAAAAATCAAAATACGAGAACGTCGGAGTTCCTCTTTCAAAGATGAGAGAAATTCACCTCCCCCTTCAAAAACCATAATGACAGATGGCACTGTCCGAATTCTAAGAAAATCCCCCTTTTCCCCCAACCCATCTGGGCGAACCACTCTAACGAAAAAAACGCGCGCCGCGGATGAAAAATCGATCACACTTGACGAAAGGGGGTGGATTTTTCACAGTGATATTCGAACTTTTCGGACGGCCATCGTGTTTTGCTTGAAGAGAAATTTGGGGCGTTCCCTTATCGATAGTGTTAAGCCAATGAATGCAGCGATACAGAAATTTGGCTGTAATTTGGAACATCATATGTCATTCTGCCAACGAAAGAAAATTCATTGTTTAAACTGTTTACATCCATTGTTGATAAGAAAGAGAGCGAGTCCCCTTACCCAGACCCTAGTTCAAGCTGAAAATTTAAAGATTTGGCGGTACTGTTTTAATTATATTTTTCATTACTATAATTTTCAATTACCAAGCATTAATAAAAATTGCAGACTCTTTGCAATCCTGACGCCTTAAATTTTTTTTCATTTCCTCAAACTCTGTGTTAGTATTTTGAAAGAGTCTCGCAGGTAGCATTCAGAATTTTATACTATACTTTGGCCATCCCCTCCAAGACCCTTCAACCCCCCTCGTCCGGTGTGTCTGGATTTCAGCTAAAACAATTACGGTAACCCTATATATAATCGCACATTAAAAAAGCAATGAAAAATCTTATGACTTATCTTTCTAGCGCAACTTAAATTCGAGATGAAAATTGTTTTGCTTAGTAAATATCAGAAAACGAGTCCATTTTAATAACGGTAAATTAAAAGTGGACGGAAATATTAAGCGTCCGTTTTCTTTTTACCCCAGTAATGTGAGGTACTATACGATATTGCTTTCGTTTATTTATGGTATTACACAATATTGTGAGTATTGAACAATATAATTGTTATATATTGTATAATTTTTAATTAATAACAATATAGTTTAAAATTCAATCACAAGAAAATTTCCGCGAATCGAACTTATCTAATTTATGAATCACTAATTTTTATATTCTATTCTCTTTCCACCAAGAAAACTCAGATTACTGGCAGCATTTATAAAAATTA